>VMDO01004767.1:0-120459 GCA_007922755.1 Pedetes capensis | reverse complement strand
AACAACAACATTTGCAGTTACTTGCTATGTGGATTCAGAGGAAGCAAGCATTCCTATTAGTGGGTTTTCTTGAAACTTTAGGGAAGAAATAGGATATTAAGTGGATTGGTATTTTTGGAATCTTGAAGATAGGGATAAAGTCATGCATTAGGGACCAGGTAAAAGAAATGGATCTTACAAAAAAAGTCAGCCTGTTCAGGATAGAGTGAATAAACCAATATGGCTGGAGCAAAGGTCATTAGGTAAGAAAGAGAAGTGGAAAGTACAGTGAAACATGGAAAGGAGGCCACATGAAAAAGGATATCAAATGCAGAGCTAAGATGTTTGGCTCCCTTTTGCTAATGGGGTAAAGTCCATTGGAGGCTTTTGTTTTTATTTATGTATTTTAAAATTTAAATTTGTTTTTTAATTGCTACATAAAAACATAAGATATGCGTGTTTTTATTTATACAGTTTTTAAATTTACATTGAAGGCTTTTAAAGAGCAGCTGTGGTTAAAGTGAAATTTTTAGGAAGAGGAATGTGGATAGTTTAAGAAGGCAGAGAGGCTAACAAATACCAAATCATTTAGTCTGTCACAATAATTTAGATCTAAGGTGGTAAAGACTGATTTCTGCAGTGGCAATGGAAAGGAAGGATAGGTTCAAAGAACATTATTTGGTAAGTGATCAGACATAGGAGATAGAAGTAATGCAAGAGTAGATGCAAATCTGTCAGAATCATCTATAGAGGAGGCCTTAGGATGGCCCATTTTTGGAAAGGCCTGTGTTTAAAGGTTGAGAGGAAAGGAGTTGAAGGGTATGCAGAGTTCACTTTTGGGTAGTTGTGTAAGTTTTGAAGAAGTGGTATACATTCTTTAATTGGTTTGATGGTTTTCTGATTACAGGTTTTCTATTAAGCACAGAAAGATAACTATAATTTCGTATTTTAGTCTGAGCTAAAATTTAATTTTTTGAGAGAATTGTTATTTAAAGTTGGGGAAATCTTTCTTTTTCTTTGAATATTTTTGTAGTAACAAGTAAACTTAACACTTAAAGGAGTTAAAAGATAATTTAGAAAGTTAATGTTCTTTTAGTCTCAAAATTTCCAGTGATATATCTTAGACTTTTTGTTGTGAAGATTTTTAATATTCCTCACCAAGTTCTTCCTGATACTGATAGGGATTGGTGTACCTCGGAACATACTCTTCGGCTATACAGCTAGCCATCTGCCATCTGTGATGCCTCTTGTTACCTACACCACTTCATCTTACTTCACCCTAATGACTGTGACCTGCGTAATTCATCCTTTTAGAAACTGGTTTGAAGATATACTGTATACTTGTTGTTTGATCTTCATAACACAATTATCTGTGTTATCAAAATAACATGAAAAAATATGTTCTGCTGTATTACAGGGGTGATTTCAAGAGTGTAGTTTCACATACAGCAGGTTTTTGGAAGAAATATATATATATATAATTTTTATATCATAGACTGGCAGTGTGTGCTATAGTTGTTTAGCTCAGGCAGTGATTACTGATGAGTTCACAAAATGTGAGTACCACTAAATTAAGGTGACTAGTTTAAGTATTCTAGTGTCTCAGTTACAATTTTTTTTAGATTGAAAACTTGATGATGCCTGATAAAATTTTTCTTTTTGATAATTTATATTTAAATATCTCTTAAGATGGAGTTAGGTTTAAGAATTGCTTTAAACAGTTTAAATGAAAGGAGGCAAAGTTCATGTGATGAAATATTCTTATATGAGCTGGAGAAATACAACCTGTATTTTTAATTTTTAATTAGCCCTTTTTTCCAGGGCATTTATATAGTGCGGAGAAAAAAAATTAAAGGTGCAATCACAAGTTAATGTAGGAATGGCATGTCTAGGGGGCAGTTGACAGGGGAATTTTTTTGTGTGTGTGGTTAAAAGTGAAATAATATTTCATTACTTGGATTAGAAGTAATTGCCTTGATCAGTGAAAACTGAAAATGACGAATATCGTTTACCAATCTACTAGAGTTTAAAAAAGCATGAAGGATTTTCCCTGAGTTATGAATTGATACTTGTAGAATAAAAAGCACAGCCACTTTTCTAAGTTCTGGTGTTTCTGAGACTAGGTGGGACAGCAGCTCTTTTGGAGGGCAGGCAGGTGATAACTTAGTCTTTCTGGGTAAGATGGGAGCTTTTGTCCTCAGTTTGTCATCTCCAGGGTCAGTTTGCTACAGAGCATTGGAGGTGCTCCTTATGTCAAGGGTAATTTCCTGCTTAACTAACTGTTCCTTCCAGCCGTATTGCTCCTAGTACCTGCCTTCATGTCCTGCAGAGTAACGAGCCTGGTTCTAAAATCCCCTAGGGTGGCTAGGTTGACTTTTCTTGAAGCAAGAACACAAGTTACAGCAATTACAGCTTGTGCTGCTATTTTCTGAAGGCAGCAGTATGTATAAGTACCTGTTAGATGCTTCATAGAGTTCCATCTTTTTGACAGGCAGTTGTGATTCAGAATGAATAAGAACTAACTAGGTACTACTGGTCGATACTCCAGCTTTCTTCTGGATATGCTAATGGTTACAATTGACTTCTTCCTTTTTTTTCTTCATTGCTTGCTTGCTTGCTTATTTATTTATTTTTTATTTATTGCAGTACTTCAGGGTTGAACCCAGGACCTCACACATAGTTTACAAGTGCTGTACCACTGTCATGCAAACTCAGCCCATTTTGTGTCTTTTATTTTGAGTCAAGGTCCTGTTAAGTTATGCAGGCTGCCTTTGGCGTCAAACTTGCAGTCTTTTTGCCTCAGCCTCCTGAGTCAGTGGGATTACAGGCATGAACTGTGTGCCTGGCTCCTTCATTACTAATTTAGTTTATTAATACAGTAGGTGAGGTTTTTTTAATATATAATTAATACTATTTATTTATTTATTGCTATTTGGGGGCTGAGCCCAGGGTTTGGTGCATATTTTGCAATAGCTCTACCACTGAGCTTCACCCCCAGCCCCTTTTTAAATTTTTTTTGTGGATACAGAGTCTTGCAAATTAAGCAATCTGCCTTTTGTCTCAAACTCATGATCCTCCTGTCTCTTCACTGGTATTACACATGTGAGCCACTGTACGCAGCCATATGTTTGTTTTTAAAGTCAGTAAACATAGTGATGGTTTTTAAACTGAGCTAAACTGCTAATCTAGACCATAAATTTATGCAATCACATTTCATCAGCGTTTTAATTGAATTCTTAAGTATTTAAATTTCTTTGGGGTTTGAAGGAGAGATCTCTAAAATGGATTCCTCCCTCATGAGTTTTGCTCTATAGAGGCATGTTATAGTGAGGCTCTAGCAAATTTTCAGATGCCATGTCAACTGTTACATAAGGAATTACTTATAGCAGCTTTAATTTGTGAAATTTGTTAGTTGATTCTGTCGATGATTTTCTGTTTATTTTAGCCACATGCTAAGAACAGTGGTGTTTATCTTTTTTGTAAAAGTTGCTGCCTGAGTATTTTTATCTTCTGGAAAATTAGTCAATTAAAACAAGATTCACTCTTGAGCTTAGCTTTTTATTGCACTAAACAGATCTTTTGAGGGAAATTGGATTGAGAATTGTCATTTTATATTTGTGGAGAGTTTTTTTGAAGTACATTGAATAGTTTATCAAAATCTTCTTTACCTACCAGTGTCTGATTATAAAGGATACAAGTATCTGATTATAAAGGCTATATGGCTATTCTAGCTTAATTAAAGTTAATTTTAATTATATAAGTGACCAAGTGACAGAATAATTTTTGCCAACTTTTCAAATTAACTTGGGTCACTTAGTAATACTTTATTTTTTATGCAGTATAACAGACTAACCATAAAAATACTTTCCAGTTCAATTTTTAAAATTTCACCCAGTATAACTTTTAAGCATAGGATTTATCATTCCATCACGTCTGCAGATGGAAACCACATCTTTTCTTATTCAATTGGTAAGATTTGTTGCTCTCAGAAAGTTACCTTTTTGAGTAATAGCCTGTCTGTGATGTTTGAGGGCTTTAAAAATGGTATTATAATTTCTGGTTGTTGGGCTTATCAAGGAAATGTACAGGAATTGTAATGACATAGAATTGCATGGGATAATAGAATTATTTTTAATTTGGACTAGAGAATAACAAAAGGCCTCTGAGGGGAGGTGACAATCTAGTTGAGTTTAAAGGAATTTAATAGCCCTTTGATAGGCAGGATGTTGTTTGGGCTCCTCTTTCCATCTGGAAAGACATGTCTAGAATAGTCAAAGATATATGCCGTATTTTTGGTGACTTTGAGTTTGGAATGCAGGGTACAAAGGCTATTGGGAAAAGAGTGCAAAATATATATTAGATTAAATGCTTTTGATGACTTGTTAAGATTGTGAAGATATTTTCTCAGCATTGAGGAGTCTGAACATTTAGAACTTGAACATGGTACTCGATGTGTGACTGAGGGATGGGGACAGTGCAGGATTGTGACGTCACCATCTAACTTCAAGGAGTAGGTACAAGGTGGACACTTAACAGAAATGGGGAATACAGATTATGTTTAGGGGTGGAAATATTTGGTGGACAGAGATGATTTAGGTTTTGGACAGTATTGAAAGTGACTTGCTATTTTATTTTGTGGCACTGAGCACATTTAGAGATGTAGGTTAGCGTTGCAGTTGAAGTTTGCTATGTATAATCCCGTTTTCTTCCTTTCATGTGCTCTGTGTGTCTGCTTTATTTTGTCATGCTTTGCCTGTTACTGGTTGTTATCTTCATCTCGTGGCTGAATATTGTATACCTTGAATTCTGTTTTGAGAATACTTAAGTCATGTGAGTGCAAAAAAAGCATACTGATACCATCTCTAGTTATCTTAAAGTTTGTGATGGCAGAGTACAACAGAATGTGACCAGTGGGATGTACTGGTTTAGTCTTGACCCTGAGAGTTGTGTTGTTCCAGGGAAATTTTTTATTGTTGTTTTCCCAGTATTTTTCCTTTTGTCTTTCTGTTGAATTATTTTTCGTTTATCGTGATCATTTGAGGCAAGGTTAAATTCTAAATATTACATGCAGGTTTCTACAACAAGCTTTTTATAATTCTCAGAAATTTTTTTGGTAACATATCACACTAACAGTTTGCTCTCACACATTTGGCTCCGGAAAGTTATTAGTTATGACTTTGAGGGCATTCTTCTTATAAAAAAATTCTTAGTGTCATAGCAGAAAAATTTTTAGGAAATACTAATTTAGTCTTCTGTATAATTCTGACATTTTAATAATTTTCTATCTTCGGCAATATTCTTTTTTCTTTTCTCTTTTTCCTTTTCCTTTTTTTTTTTTTTTTTTTTTTTTTTTTTTTTTTTTTTTTTTTTTTTTTTTTTTTTTTTTTTTTTTTTTTTTTTTTTTTTTGTAGTTCTTGAGAGTTGATTGAGACCAGGACCTTGCACATACTTTGCAAGTCCTTTACCACTGGGCTGCTTCCCCAGCCTATTTATTTACTTTTTATTTTGAGTCAGGGTCTCACTGAGTTATGCAAGCTGCCTTTGGTCTTGAACTCACTATCCTCTTGGCTTCACCTCCTGAATCACTGATATTATAAATGTGCACACCCAGCTGGCAGTATTCTTAAAATAAATAAATTACTGTGTTCTTTAAGATAGGAATTTGGTCAACAAAAGTCTTATCAGAATTGTATAAACAGGTTCACAGATACTTGCCTTAGGCTGCCCCCCCAATAGTTATTGTTAGGTGCCTTGGCGTCAAGTCCTATTCATAGTGACCTGGTGTACAAAATGAAACACTCCCTGACACTGTGCCATGCCCAGCACTGTGTCAGTGCTTCTCTGCTATTTGTAGGGTTTTCCATGGATGATTGTTTCAGGATTGTTTTGGGCTTGGGCTGCTAGGTCCTTCTCCCAGTTTTGCAGTGCTGGGGATCAAACCTAGGGCCTCAAAGCACAACTAAGTTAAACCCCTGTTCCCAGTTTGGTAGGGAGCATTTAAATGTCAGTTACTGGGCACAGTGGCACATGCCTATAATCCCAGCACCTCAGGAAGTGGAGGCAGGAGGATTGTGAGTTTAAGGCCAGGGGCATCCTGTGTAATTTAGCACCATCCTATCTCAACATAAAAAATTAAAAAGGGGCTAGGGGTGCAGCCTAGTGATAGAGTACTTGCAAAGTATGTACAGGGTCTTGGGTTTAGCCGCCCAGTACTATTAAGCAAATAATAAATAAATAAATGTCAACTTGAGAATGTTTTTTCTATTAAAATGTTATGACCCTAAATCAGATTATATGGGTTCCAAGTGTTTCTGTGTATGTGTTTCTTAACAAGAGTTACTGACTTCAGAATTTTTCTGAAGTTCTTTATGATTACTGTTGGCACTGTGTATATGTAATACAGAAAAAAAGGAGGCAGCATTTTCAAAAGTTAATGTGGAAAGAAAGTTCGTTTTTGAAGACATTTGCAGTGAACATGCTGTGTAATGCGTGCTGTTTGTGTTCAGAATCTCTCGCAGTTGCTGAGCGAGTAGTAGGATAATCTGTAGCAGCATCTGTTCTGTGCTCCAGTGGTATACCCAGGAGAGTGTTATGTTAGATGGCCCACTCTCTTCTTACAGGGAAATTAAGAAGTTCCTTTAAAGCCTATGACATTTCTTTAAAAAAATAAACATGCAAAATTATACTGTGGTAACAATTGGGGCAGAAAGGAAGACAGGAAGAAAAGGTTTATGTAGATATCTAGGGTATTTTTTACGGCCTTTTGTACAATTAACCTTATCTTTCTTCTAGTCCAAGTGGTAAGAAGTTCAGAAGCAAACCTCAGTTGGCAAGGTACCTGGGAAATACTGTTGATCTCAGCAGTTTTGACTTCAGAACTGGAAAGATGATGCCTAGTAAATTACAGAAGAACAAACAGAGACTACGGAATGATCCTCTCAATCAAAATAAGGTTGGTTAATTTACTTTTAGCATATATAAGATATGTCAAAAGCTCTCTGAAAAATATCTTAGGTTGTAATTAGGTCACTGAAATTTTGATTGTCTGAATGTCTTTCCCTACTACAACGTTTTTAACTTATAAATCTGATATATTTTTTGGTATTCAGCAGTATCTGCACAGAGAATGCACAAGTAAATTGTGTATAGTAGAAAACATTTCAACATTTTGGTCTCTCTCTAAGGCAACCTATAGCACACTTTGATCCATTGGGACTATTTACAGAATATTTCTTTGTTAGTATGGTCCTCTTCTTTTTTCCCCCTTAAAAGAATTCCTGTTGCCTAAAAAGAGGCAAAACTTTAATGTGGCAAGTATCCTTACCACATAGTTTATACTTACCCAGTAATTTTCAGGTTCAGAATTCGAGATAATGATAATGTTGAAGATACTGACTCCAAAGCATAATAATCTCATCCTAATTCTGTGATTGGAGACTTTTTATTAGCTCTTAATTTTATTGAGGTGCTTGTTTGGTAGTTTATTGTATAGCCATTTAAACAAGTCACATTTGAATTTTGATACCACTTTAATTATGTTAAAGCACTCAATATCTTACAAAGAAAACTTCTTTTCCTCCAAGGGCAAATAAGCATACACGACCCACAAATGACTTACTGACCTACACAGTCTTTCTGAGATTGTTAAGCAGATTACTTCCCTCAGTATTGAGCCGAGGGTTGAGGTCGAAGTCAACCACTGCAGATGCCTGGTCAACTATTTTAATAATTCGATTATCAATTGTTAAATTTATTTTTTATTCCTGTAAATTTTAGAGATCTGTGTGTGCATGTGTTGCCATCATCATTGTTTCAAGTGTGAAAATAATAGACGGAAAAGTAGGAGCCTCTCTTTCTTGGGATTTGTGTGATGCAACTCTCCCTGACCCTTGGAAGTGCAGTATTCATTTTATGAATGTGAACTAGTGTGGTAGAGTAGAAAGAGCTTTGAATCCAGGCTTGCCCCTTGTGGTGAACTGGCTCTGCTACTTAGTAGCTGATCCACTCATAGGCATCTTTCTTTGCCTCTGAGGATCTCAGGCCTCATTTGTAAAGTCAAGGTAGTAGTTTTTTTTTTCTGTGGTAATATTGTGCAAAGTGAATGGGAATTTGTCTAAAAACATCTAACAGAGTATTGACTCTTTCCTTTTCTGTTACCCCTTCCATCCCTAAGCTGCCACCTTCCTGAGCACTGTTCTACGTTGGTTAGCTTAGTGTCCAGCTTAGCAGACTATCTGACCCAAGCTCTTTCCTCTTTGTCTTTTCACTTCTTGTGAAGGATAGGAGGTCTCTGCTTCATGCTTGTTTTTATTCAGAATTTGGCTTAATAGTTTATAATTATTAATGCTTATTATTATAGTGTATTGTAATAGTTAATTTCTAAAAATTGGCATATAGGTCTCAATGCATTATCGCCTTTCATTGGTTTCCATAGTGGGATTGGCAGGTACAATAGTTTAGAGAGGAAGAATGGGAAAGGAAGGCTTTTGCCTCTGTAATTGCTTAACTTTGTGGTTAGTTTGGGCTCTAGTTATGACGATATTAAGGACAGAAGACAGTGGTGGGTGTAGAGGGGTGAAGTTAGCAAAAGTTAGGATGCCTATGTGGACAGGTAATTTCACTGGTAAACTGTGATTTCAGTATAAGGAAACTTACTATGGGGTTAGGCTTCTTATTTAGAGGAAGTTAAGGTTTATATTTCTAAAGCTGCCTTTTAAAACTCTAGCCACAGTGCTGGATACTTATAGAAGGGCTCAAATATTTACGAAATGAAGAGAATGTTTTCAAATTACCCTGTTGTAACCAGAATCACAGTTTAGCTGCATTTAGTGTAATTTGAAGATTTACTTCCTGATATGCACAGTTCATTAAAAATCAAAAACTAATTCGTCTCTTTAGTTTGTGTGCACCTTTCTGCTCTAGCTGACCCGGACCACTCATCATCCTGCACCATGGCATGCGCTTTCAAGATCCTGCTTGCTTCTATGCTGTTTCCTCTGCTTGGAATGTGCTTCCCCCTCCCCCTCCATCTGGTGAACTCCTCATCCATGGCCCAGCTCCATTGTCTCCATCTCTGGGAAGCCTGTCCTGCATTCTTGAGGCAGAACCAGTCCCTTCTTCTCCCATAATGCTCCCTTGTGCTTTGCCATTGTATTGGTTACTGTCTGCTTCAGCTAGACTGTGAGCTCCATGAGGGCAGGGACACTGTCTTTTTTGGGTTTTGTTTTGTATATGTAGTTCAAAGCCTAGCACACGGTAGGTACTTCAATAAATGCTGCTTGATATTTATTTAATTTACTATCTACCTCATTTTAGAAGTTTTAATGTTAATAAATATTTATTTAATAAATTAATATACCAGACATGATTTTGGAAGTGGCTTTCATTTTCATTGTTTTCTGACTTTCTATCTGAAGTTTTGTGGGCCTGCTCTTATTTTTGCATGATTTTACTTTAGTTAAGTAGTGATCATGTCGAATGTTGCATTTTTAAAAATAAGCTCTCTTTTGGGGTATCACCACTGTTAAATTTCTGTAAAGCAGAAAATATATTTGTGGCATGATTAACTGAATTATGTCTTTTAAAATGATATTACAATATATAGAAAACTGGGAATTTTAAAGTGATTAATAGAAATCTGACAGAGTTTTTTCTACAATTACGTAGTCACAAGCCTGGCCAAAGTACATTGCTTATTCTGTTGATTTTGAGTTTTTGTTTTAAACTCTTGCTTTAAAAGAATTAGAGATGTAATCAGCAAAGTAAACTTTGAGACAGGCTAAATTTTAATTTATATTGGTTGTGATTTTAATATACCTTTTATATCAAAAACGAGATTATTGGTGATGAATATTTTCCGGTGTGTTTGGAAAGATACCTTTGAAAATCTTTGCAAAGTATTTTTTAATTAACTTAGGATGAGTGGGAATTGCCATTTGGTTAATATACACTGCCATTTTTCAGTACCTATTTCTACTTGTCTAAACTCAAATCTTATCCTTACCCTGAAAATCAATTCCACTCTTGATTAAATTATGCTTTATTGATTTTCTTGCCACTGCTGTAATTATTTGCAGCCAACCTCGATCTCCAACTGACAGTTGAAATACCAAGTAGGTTACTGACGATCTTATATTAAGCTAATGGAAAAAAAAAACTACAGAAAGATTTGAAAGTCATCAACTCAGAATTGATATTTTAAGTCACAGAAGCTTTCTCAGAGCTTACTGCAAGCTATAGAACAACACAATCTCATGGAACTTCCTGTGTTGATGGAATTCTTTTAGCCATAGCCACATGTGGCTATTGAATACTTGAAATATGGTTAGTGTAGCTGAGTATCTCAATGTTTACTTTTATTCAGTTCACATTTAAATGTGGCTGTGTGTGCCTAGGGTTACCATATCAGACAGCACAGTTCTAGCGCTGTGCCTGTCAATGTGAATAACCTTTGCTTCAAAAGTTAAATATTGTTTAGACATTTATGTCATCTTTGACTTTACAAAGTGGAGATGCTTCAAGGTTTCAGAGTTATGACTCGACGTGCTAAGAAGGAAACAATAGAGACAAGATGATAGTTTCAAAAAAGTTTGATTAGAGACATTCTAGGCTGGGCTGAGTGGTTCTGAATGCAAAGTATGTTTGGGGAACTTGTACATGGTTCGGCTACTAGAAATTCTTTTTTTACTTTAATGTTTCAAATGTGTAAACATTAAATTCCTTTTGTTTCTAGGTCTGAACACTCAAAAATTTACAAATTAAAACGACAAACTTAATAAAGTTCAAGTTCCCTAACATTAATTTGACTTATGATGTATTTCACAAATTGTTTGCAATAAATATGGTATAGAACAAGTTATTGATGAGTTTGACTTGACAATTCTCCTAATACCTTGGGAAGACACAGTTCTTTCATCATATTGCTCTATTCATCCACCTTTGATACTTTTGGAAATAAAATATCATATTCTCTTAAGTAGGATCAATTGTATGTTAAGTATGCCATTATTCATTTCTCATGAATTATCTTGGTGTAAGATGTTGTTAGGTGTCGTCCAGTTGAGTCCAACTCATAGTAACCCTGTGTACAATGGACTAAAACACTCCCTGATTCTGTGCCAAACACATGATCTTATTTATTTTTAAGCCCATTGTTGCAGACACTGTGTAAGATGGGTAGTACATTATTGTGCTTACAAACAAACTTGGATTCTGTATGACTGTTTTCTAGGTTCTCAACCACTAGTGGAAGATGTTTATTTTAATTATGCTCAAGGAATAATAAAAATAAAATTTTGTAGAGAGCTCTTGTATCTTGGGGGCAATACCTGTGCGGGTTGAAAAACTCCTAAGTGAATGAGTGGTGATAGTAAGAACCTGATTTGCATTTTGGATATGAAATGGAAGGTAGTATGGATGTTTAAAGGTTTGAAGCCGGAAGTAGGGGGACTAGTTGGGCTGTTACAGTCCAGAGTAGTGGCGCCCTGAATTAATACCGGGGCTGGATATATGCAAAGGTGGGCATCAAGAGAAATTAGTAGATTTAAGTACCTGATGATTATAGAGAGGGGGAGGTGTTGATGCCTGCTACAGTTCTGGCTATGGTCACTGCCATGGTTTGGATATAGTTTGTCCCCTGGAGGTTCATATGGTAGAGACTTGGTGCTTAGTATGATGGTGGTGAGGTGATAGAACCTTTCAGAAATGAGACCCATGGGACTTGACTTTCATGGACAGATTAATATCAGGCTTACAGAGTGCTTTGGGTTTCCCAGCAGTTCCCCAAGTAGTGGGTTGTTATAAAAAGAATGAACTTGGTCCCTTGTTGGTTTCTTGCTTTCTTCCTTACACACACTCCCCTTCTTTCGGACTGCTTGTCTGCATCCTGTTTGGACCCTGCAGCCATCAGAATTGTGAACCAAATAAATGTTATAAAAGTCACCTAGTCTAGGGTATTTCATTTAGCAACAGAAGATTAACTGTATCAGACACGTATTTGGACAGTGGGGTGGATAGAGAGGGGAAGAAGAGCAAGTGTGGGGATGGGATAAGGCAAATTAAGTTAACGTAATTATGTTTCTTGGACTTCCAAAGGGATCTTGTGGGCCCCCTTGGATTCCCAAGTCATATTTTGAGAATTCCTATCTAGTGATTTGTGATTTGTATTGTCCAATGTAGGGACAAACAAGAAAAGTATTATGCTGTAGGAATGCAGATAAATAAATTAGTCTTATGGAGAGTTCAGAAGGACTTTTCAGAATGGCAAAAGGAGAATCAAGAAAATGTGATGTTACACAAACCTAGAAAAGATTTTTGTTAAATATCATGGTGAGATCAAGGTGGATAAAGAATTTGTATAGCAATGGGATTTTAGAATTAGAAAGCAGTTGGTAACCTTTGCATAACCAATTTCTGCAGATAGGATCAGAAATCATATTTTGAATGCCAGGTTTCAGGGCAAGGAAAAATGAGCAACTAAATGTGCCTGGTCTTTTAAAAGCTTAAACTATTTTGATTTATTATTTGATGAAGCATGTGAGCAAATAGTGAAAAGGATATTCAATGCAAAATCTCTCCCTCCCTCTGTTGTCTCTTAGCTCTTGTTCTGTTCCATAGAGGAAACTATTATTATTTTTTGTGTGTTCTATGTGATGTACGTTTTTACACTTCTCCCTATAAAATTGTTAGACTGTTCTTAGGAAGCTTGAATAAGGGGTGAAAGAAGGAGGACAATCTGCAGAAGAAAATGCATGAGAAAGGAACATTATTAATTTAAAATTTTTCCTTTAAAGATTGAAAGACCAGCTTGAACCAATAGAGGGGCAGAGGAGTATCTAACCCGAGAATCTGTGCCCAGACCTCCGGGAATCCTGGAATTGCAGTACTTTTTGTGTGCATTTTTCTAATGGCTTATTTTCTTCAAGTACTCAATGGAATTTGTAGCCAAAAAATGTAATAACCACTGTTTTGTTTTTAAAACAGGAGGAGCAGCAAGGCCTTGACAGAGATGTGAGGGCATCAGTAATGGGCCAAATCATTTGCTGTAGCTTAAGTTAGGTATTTGTGGACTTTTCAGTTACTGCAGTAATACCTTAGTAGGCTGATTTAATATCTGTCCAGTTAATCATCACAAAAGACCTTTGGGCTAGGGGCATTCTGATTACCAGCTCCTGATAGAGCATATTGTCATAAGACTTGACTTTTGGCTTTTACCTTCTTAGGCTTCTTCCATCTGAACTTAATCATTCCATCCACGACATTCCTGACTGGAGAAAGGAAGTGAAATCTTTTCCAAAGATACTGGTGCTTGCTTTGTCAGTGTCCTAAGGCCTTGCTGAGTGGAGTATCTTCCAGGCTCTATAGATAGACTTGGGGGCAGAGAGGGGGAGTGAATACAGCAGAGGTGATGAGTCTGCCATGTGTAGACTTCAGAAGCCTTCCAAGGGATCACTGGCAGTTGTGTTAAGCGAAGGTTACTGTGGAGGAAGTTCCTGTTAATTTGATATAAAGTGCACAAAAATGGAAGTGAGAAATAAGGATGGCCTAGACACATGCCTCTGGAGATTTAGATTCTAGATCTGTTTTGAAAGTCGAATGAATAGGATTTGCTAATGAGTGTGGAGCATGACAGCAAGAGAAGACTCAAGGGCAAGCCCTTGGGTTTTAGATGGTGTGGATGGATTGGGGTGCCATTTACTGAGATCACAAAAAATGTATATGGGTGGGTTAGTTTTGAATATGCAAATTTGAGGTGCCTAATAAACATCCAAATGGGAATGTCATGTGTAGTTGGGTATACTCTAAAATTGAGAGGTCTGAACTGGAAAGTCAGTAGCACATAGGAGGTATTCCAAGTAATGGCACTGGAAAAGAATATTTAGATAGAGGAAAGGATCCAGGACCATGCCCTGAGAAAATCTAATCATTAGAATTTGGTTAAAGTAGAAGGAATCAGCAAAGTATATTGAGAAAAAGTGCCTACCAAGGAGAGACTTGGGAGAGGAGGGTGTTTCAAAGAGTAGAGTGGTTGCTGTTGAAAGGTTGACCAGAGGAAGACTGCAATTTCCTTTGAGTTTGCCAATGTTAAGTTTATTAATTAACTTGAGAACAGTTTTAGTGGGAACAGAAGCCAGATTGGACTGGATTATAAAGTGAATGAAAGATAAAATTGGTCAGTGTGGACAATTCTTTCAATAAAGTTTCTAGGGTAAGAGAGAATCCCTACACAGTAAATGAAAAAGATGCTGATTTGGTTAATTTTTGTTCCATTTTAATAGTTGGGACAGTTAAAAAGTACGGAACGTGTGAGTGGAAAAAACACAATAAAGGAAGTTAAGCATGTTTGCAGTGTTGGTGATGGAATTATACTGGCTGGGGAAGAATGTGAACGGAGTAAATGATAGTGAGAAAATGGAAGATCTTGATAGGGTGAAACACTGCAAAAGGCAGTCCTGAGTGAGTGAGCTGCAAGAACGGCAAGTGCAAATTGGAGAGCTTCATTGAGATGCTGGGGATGGTATAGTTACCATTGTGGACAGGCCTGTGACCATAATGTCAGGAGAATGAGGCTGGGTAGATAAGAGGTCAGAAGACTTAACAGTGTTGGATTGAGTTACCCACATGAGTGTTAAGGTCTCCCAAGAATGAGTGGAGAAGATAGGTGAAGAGGAAGACTGAAACAAACTAAAGCTTAATAAATGATGAAGAATACAAGGAGGAGGCTCAACGAGTAGTATAGCCAGATGTGGGCTGTTTTATTTTTAATTTTAGTTTTTAAAATTTTGATTAGTGTACAATATAATGGATTACATTATGGCAGTTTCATACAGTTGTGTACTTTGTTCTTATTCAAGCCCTCTTCGTGATCCCCCTCATTGCTTTTTCTGCTCTTCAGGTAGCCCCCTTTACTTTCAAGTCTTACATATATGTGTAATGTATGTGTGTGTATAGGTTAGGTTAGGTGCTGTCGAGTTGGTATCTGGCTCATAATGACCCTACATACAACAGGGGAAACTGTGTTGTCAGTGCTTCTCAGCTGTTCATAGGGTTTTCAATGGCGGATTGATTTTTGGGAGTGGGTTGCGAGGTCCTTCTCCCAAGCCTACAGCACCTGGTGTTCCCAGGTGGTCTCCCATCCAAGTAGTAACTGGGCCTGACCCTGCTTAGCTTCCAAGATCTGACGGGATCAGATGCCACAGGGCTACGGCTGTAGGCATGTGTGTGTATATATACACGTTGTTTGTTAGGTGCCATTGAATCAGTGTCCAACTCGTAGGGACCCTACGTACAACAGGTGAAACACTATTGTTAGTGCTTCTCTGCTATTCATAGGGTTTTCAATGGCTTATTGTTTTTTGGGAGTGTGCTGCCAGGTCCTTCTCCCAAGCCTATAGCACCTGGTGTTCCCAGGCAGTCTCCCATCTAAGCACCAACCATTCTCAACCCTGCTTAGCTTCCAAGATCTGATGCGATCAGATGCCACAGTGGTACTGCTGCAGGCATATATACACATATCTTTTAAATTTAGGTTCTCCATATGAGAGAGAACATGCAGTATTTATCTTACTGAGTCTGGCTTACTTTGCTTAGTGTGATGATCTCCAGTTCCATCCATTTTTCTGCAAATGACAGTTTGCTTTTTTATGGCTGAGTAAAGTTCCATTGTGTATATATATATATATATATCACATTTTCTCTATCCACTTATCTGTTGAAGAACATCTAGGCTGATTCTGTATCTTGGCTGTTGTGAACAGTGCTACAGTGAACATGGAAGTCCATATAGGTAGCTTGGTGGTATGTTGACTTAGATTCCTTTGGGGGTATGTATATCCAGGAGTGGTTTGAGCTCATGTGTTTGAAGCAACAAAAATGAAGAAATGCTTTGGGAGGAATGGGAGAAAGGAGGAAAGCTATTTCAGTTCCTGGCCCTTAGATATGTGGTTGTAAGAGATCAAGAGAGGGAAGGGTGGGGTATAGCTCAGTGGTTGAATGCTAGACTAGCATGCACAAGGCCCTGGGTTTGATCCCCAGCACTGCAAAACAAAGGGGGAGAGAGAGAGAGGGAAACAGAGTGACTTCATAAGAGAGAATTTTAGGGTAGGTGATCTCTTCAAGGGACAGAGTAAGGCCAACAATTGGAGATTATGTTTTAAGAAAATACTGAGGTTATAGGAGAACCTGCTAATCAGTATTTCAAGTGTGTACAGTGTCAGGATTGGTGATAGGATGGGTAAGATTAAAGGACTATTTTCCAAGCTTCAGATCATTAAATCAATGTAATGACTTGCATCTAGAGTTTTAAAAGTATAAAATATGGAAATGATCAGTGTGCATCGCATTTAGTGAAGGTAAGTTTATTGTGGGGCTGGGATTTAGCTCAGTGGGTAGAGCACTGCGCTGCAGTCTCTGAGGTCCTGAGTTCAATTCCCAGCACCGCAAAAATGGGAGACGGGCCTGGCAATCCACTCCCAAGGCAATCCCGAAGCACTTAGCCATTGAAAACCCTATGAGAGTCGCTATGAGTTGGATACCGACTCGACGGCACCTAACAACAACAACAACAACAAAAGTTTATTGTAGGAGACTTTCATGGTACACACTTGTATGTACTGAGTAATGACAAAATATAGAGGTAAAATTTTTTTGAGAACCATTGAAGTATCAGATGTACAGAATACTATGAAGATAAGTGGTGGGTGATCATATGTGATTTAGACATGAGGTGATTTGATTATTTATGTGGTTAGACAGGAATGTGAGGTATGATCAGATGAATTTTGTTAAGTGTCTTGGCTAGAGTTGTGAACACAAACCTTTTCTAGTTCACCTAGGCCCTATCTGTGACGCTCAAGAACTTGACCTTAATTCCCAGCCTCCTTCATGGTGAGCTGTAACAGGACTCATCATAGTAATGAGCTCCTTGAACTACTTTGCTAACCTCAAAAGGAGACTAGTGGACCATTTTGGGCAAGGTTGGTTCTCTTTAAAGATTATTGGTATCCAAAGTTGATTAGCTCTGTGTATCTCTAAGTTAATATCCTTACAAATTAACCTTTCTGAACAACTCATCTAAGGGCTAACACCTTACTCATCAACATCTTTGTAGTTGGCCTTATACTTTGTACTTTGCCCTAAGGTGTTAATCTCCTCTGTCTCCTCTGTCTAGAACCACTGTGCTAGATATTACCTTATTTTCTTTTCTAACTCTTCTGCCAGGAAGTTATTCTGGTATGTTACTTGCAGAAAGATAATCTAAATTGTAGATTCACAGTTGAGGAGTATGTTTTTCCTGAGCATGAGCTCTTTAAGAGCAACATGGTATGTTTCTTGCCAATGTACATAGCTTGTTTTGATGTCTTAATCTCATGTTTGCAGTCTCATAAGTTTTAGATCTTTGTACTCTATTTCTCATTATTTCATGATACAGCAGCACTATGGTTTGCTTGTGATTTGCCAAAAACACCATCTGTAGACTGGAGTATTTTCCCATGGGATGCTTGTGTAGGGTTGGCTGTGTGACTCAGAGGAAGAAACTTGCCTTGTTTATCAATGTGCGTCACTTAATAATAGATGGAACTTGTCTAGAGATTTTTTTGCTTACATTTATAAATGGGAGGCAGATAATACAGATAACTCCACTTTTGGTTTAATAATTTTGACATGGATCTTATGGACTACATTTAGTTATAATATCTTCCACTTATTTTGCACATGGAAGTTTAAAATAGGAAAAACAAGACTAGGCTACACAACACAGGATTTACCATATAGTAGCACTTGATACCTTTGCTTATTCTACAGAATTTTTAAAGCACATTCTGTGTACTCAGGCATGATTCTAAATTCTGGAAATATGGTAAAGGAGGTTTTTGTGTTTGTGGGAATATTTTTTGGGGGATAGCAAACTAATACCTTTAAAACATTAAATGCTATATGCAGTGAATTAAATAAGTGATGAGAAGGTGACTGTTTTCAGTTGAATGATGAGGAAAGGTTCCTCTGAAGATAATGTTTAGGCTGAGTTTGAGTGACAAGGAGTCAGCTAAACAAAAACCCCAGGGAAAAGCATTCATTGCAGAGGGAATAGGCAATGCGGTACTCTAAGGCAGGATGCATTTAGTATATAAGGACAGAAAGGCGGCCAGGGGGATGCTGGAATTCAGTGAATGGGAGAGTAGGACTAGTTGAGGTTAAAGATGTAGACAAGCTTAATTATAGGGCTTGAAGCCAGCAGAAGGAATGGTACAGAATGTTGTTTGAAGGCTTTATGAGGGGGCAGTATTATTACTTTGGCTGCATGTGAATATGTATTGTAGAGGTGCAGAAATGGAAGTCGAGGGGCTGTTACATTTGTCCAGACTGGGATAATAGTGATTTAGACAGTGCCTATTTAACAAAAATGAAAGGAGAAAGTATAAGATGTAGCAAAGGAAACGAGCTAATTAGTATTCTCTTGTCTAGAGAGTCCAGAGAGTTTCTCTTATGTACAGAAATATCTTTTTATATCCTATTAAATATCCTATTAAAATAAATATCCTATTTATTTTAATAAATAAAGGATATTTATCTTTGTTGTTGTTGTTGTTAGGTGCCGTCAAGTCGGTATCCGACTCATAGCGACCCTCATAGGGTTTTCAGTGGCTGTTTCGGGATTGCCTTGGGAGTGGATTGCCAGGTCCTTCTCCCATTTTTGCGGTGCTGGGAACTGAATCCTGGTCCTCAGAGACTGCAGCACAGCACTCTACCAATTGAGCTAAATCCCAACCCATTTATCTTTAGGTGATAAATAATCTTTTGCTAATAAGTGAAGATAATGAGTTATTATTAGCTAGTAGTGCTGTTCCATCTTTTTCGTTAATTGAGCCATATATTTAGATAGTGGTTAGATAAAGATTGCCAGGAAGCAAAGAGTGAACAGAACTTCAGTCATATTAGCAAGTAGGCTTGCTGATGTGAACAACCCATTTGGTATAATTTTTGGGTTTTCATGGTGTTAGGACTTCACATGTATCCAACTAGGATAGAGCCTTTCACAAGGGCCTAGCCTTGGCTGTCATGCTAACAAGGAAGGTAGATTTGGGGAGGTGTTTGCCCATGCTGTGGCTTTGACAAGATTTACTTTGGATGCTGTGGTTTTGTTGACAATTGAGGTCTATTATTCCTCCAGAATTGTCCTAACTTTGTAGACTCTAGGTCTATGGAGCGTTATGCCCTACAGAAAGCCATTTGTGTGACTATTTCCACGATTCTCCAAAGGATGTGTACGTAGCTAGAGCCAACTTTGATGTAAGAGAGAGAATTCTGTACAGGAGCTACCTTAGTTTGAGAAGGGCTGCTCTAGAGAGTTGCTTGAAACTCTTTGGGATCTTTTGCTGTGAGTTCTTTGATAACCTCATATTAACCAAATTTCCAGAAAGTTATTATTCAATCAGAACTCTCCAAAACTTATTTTTAACAATGAATTTGAATCCTCCACTTCTAACTCCAAAGATAACCCTTTTTCAGTGAACTCAAAGGATAGTCCATCTATTTAGTTATTTTCTAATATGGTACCATCTCTCACAATAAAATGTTGTTCCTTGTGTAGGATATTAGACTAAGTAGATTTTCTATGCAAAATCATAAATTCTAAATACAATTTACTTTTAGCAAAAACGTGGGGCTGCGCAACTTTGTGAATATACTAAACACTGTTGAATTTGTATTTTAATGAGATAAGTTTTATGGTATACACATTGTAGCTTCATCTGTATCTACTTTTAAAAAGCTGTGGAGAGCCGGGCGCTTTGGAGCACGCCTGTAATCCCAGCGGCTCAGGAGGCGGAGGCAGGAGGATCACAAATTTGAGACCAGAGGCAGTCTGCATAACTTAGCGAGACCCTGTCTCAAAAAAAGTAAAAAAACTAAGATGGGGGGTGCAGCTCAGTGGTCCAGCACTTGCAAAGCATGCAAGCGCTAGGCCCTGGGTTCAGCACCCCAGTACTAAAAAAAAAAAAAAAAAAAGCCAAATAAAACCAAAACCAAAAACCATGCTCTGGAGGATTGTCTGGTAGTTTGCATTGTTGATGTTTTGATTTTGTGGAAAGGTGTTTGCTATTGGTTGCTATACATATTCTGGAGAAAATCTGAAGTTGCTTTTTGAGGATAGTCTTTATTAGACCCAGAGGTACCACTTAGGCATACCTCTGTGTGAACCAAGGGATAACTTTCCTTCTGGGAAAGCTTAGTAAGTTTCTAAATTTCAGTAACAGGCTCATTATCATGTTAACATGAAATAAATTGTTGTTGTTGTTAGGTGCCGTCAAGAGCTCAGTGGGTAGAGCGCTGCGCTGCAGTCTCTGAGGCCCCGAGTTCAATTCCCAGCACCGCAAAAATGGGAGAAGGGCCTGGCAATCCACTCCCAAGGCAATCCCGAAGCACTCAGCCATTGAAAACCCTATGAGGGTCGCTATGAGTCTGATACCAACTCGACGGCACCTAACAACAACAACCAACAGTGTATATGAAATAAATAGCTATGATTTAATCAAAATCTGTGTGCCAAAGTAACTATAAACCTGTATTGCTAATTGTTGTCTTCTCACCCCAAGAATATTAACCCTGAGGCAGAGACTTTGGTGTTTTTGTATGACTATATTCAGTACTAGGCTGGGATTTAGCTCAGTTGGTAGAGCACCGCTCTGCAGTCTCTGAGGTTCCAGGTTCCATTCCCAGCACCGCAAAAATGGGAGAAGGACATGGCAATCCACTCCCAAGGCAATCCCGAAATAATCAGCCATTGAAAACCCTATAAAGGTTGCTATGAATTGGACACGACTCAATGGCACCTAAGATCAACACATTCAGTACTGATCAGTGCATGTAACAGTGGTGGTGGTGTTAGGTGCTGTGAAACATAGTAGGCCCTCAATATTTGCTCAGTGACTGAATAAATGAAAAGTGCATTAAGCATCATCTTCATGCATTATTTCATTTGATCTTAAGAATCTCATGCAATAGTTATTCTCATTTCTAGATAAGGAAATTGACTTTGGAGAGAGAAAATCTTTGCTTCTCAAATTGGGACATGAATATCTCCTGGGGGTATGTTGTGAATGCAAAACCACAGAATAAAATGATACTTGGAAGTGTCAAGGTTTTTTTTTTTTTTTTCTTTTTTGCCACTACTGGGGGTTGAACTAAGGCAAGTGCTCTATCAGTGAGCAGCACCACCAGCTCTTCTTTATTTTATTTTGGGTTAGGATCTTGCTAAGTTTTTTACACTGCTTCTGTCCTTGAGCTTGAAGTCTGCCTGCCTCAGCCTCCAGAGTCACTGGGATTTCAGGCCTGTGCCACCATGCCCAGCTGAAAATGTCAGTTTATTATGAACATTTTGGGTAGGTAGAGCAACATTTTTACCTAAAGCAAATGAGGCTAATTTTTAAAGTATAAAACTTGCATACATTTTAAAGATAAATGAGGCCTCTAGGCTTGGGTCTTAGAATATGTACAATGTTGAACTGTGTCTCATATAGCTTTTTTCCAAGCCATGCTTATTGGAAAAGTGGTATTTAAAATACATAAATCCTTGGTGTTCAAACTACACACTATGATATGTGAAAGTTTGACACGATGGTTTTAAAGAGATCCATTTCAGTATAAGGAAATTTCAATTGATCTGAAAATGCACCTATGATAGAGGTTATTTTTCTCCCAGGTCCCCTTTTTTGTCAAACTCTCATTTTAGAGACAAACACATTCCTCCCATTTGCAATATTACAATGGTACAAAATGTTCTATTTCCAATAAAGGGACAATTTGAAATATTGGATTGAGAAAATGAATAATTCATTAACAGTCATTTCTTTTCACAAGTACAATTTTGTGTTTTTGACAAAATTTAGAGTACTTTATGTAGATGTTGGGTGATTATTAAAGTTTATTGAGGGTTCACTGTGTATTTTAATATGTAACTCAAAAGGACTTCAGAGATTTGAATGACAATAAAATTCATTCTGCTTATTTATACGAGCAAAGTTTTTCAGTGCTACATCTATAAAAAATGGGATTGGGATTTAGCTCAGTTGGTAGAGCGCTGCGCTGCAGTCTCTGAGGTCCTGAGTTCAATTCCCAGCACCGCAAAAATGGGAGAAGGACCTGGCAGTCCACTCCCTAGGCAATCCTGAAACAGTCAGCCATTGAAAACCCTATGAGGGTCGCTATGAGTCGGAGACAACTCGACGGCACCTAACAACAACAACAACAACAACATAAAAAATGAGGAATAGGAATAAAATTGATGGTAAATCTTGTCACATTCTAGCAATTAGTAATAATCACGTAAGAGCATGAAGTTATTTCTTAAAATTCTTCTCAGGCCAGCTAGAGTGGTATGTACCTATAATCATTGCTAATTGGGAGGCTGAGGAAGGAGGATTGCTTAAGACCAGGAGTTTGGGACAAGCCAGGGCAATAGCAACTGCAAGACCCCATATCCAAACACACATGCATGCACTATATATGTATTTATGTTTATTGGTTATGTTAAAATTCATAATACATAGTTTTTGGTGGTTTATATACTAATAATAAACCAGAAAAAATTTTCCTTTTATCACTGAGGCTTTATAGTCATAGAAAGCTTAAAAAATCATGAATACAAATAAAGGTTTTCAAGCTTAAAATAGGAAATAACTGTGGGAAAGGAATTATTAATTCAAAGAAAACAAGGAATAAATAAAAACTAAGCTTACAATTTAGACTTGAAATTTAAAATTTCATGTAAAATGAGTGATAGCGGGTATATTTAGATTCTGTTAGATTTTAAAATGTTATTACAGTTTGCTGCTCAAATATTTAATGGCAAGTGTGTGTCTTTGATAACTATTTATATTATAAATGATGACGTATTCCTGATGGCCAGCTTTAACATATGGGTGAAATGTATATACATTTTCAAAATTCTCTGAAGGTCTAGGAATACAATAAATATTTGCCAACCATTGGTTTATTCATCCATCTCTTTAGTTAGTCTGTAACCAGCTTAGACCACTGAAAAGTCTCACAGTAATGGGACTCCACTGGTTTAGTCCTTTTCAGAATCACCTTTAATTATGTCCTTTAATTCTTATGTTCTTGGCTTTGTGGAAGGCCATTTGAAAAAAGATTTAAAAAAATTGAAATCTGCCTCATGCTTGTGATGTTCAATGCCATTCTGAATTTTCTTCTAGATTTAACACCAGGTCTTTTATTGTTTTCCGTATTAATTGATTTGCTTCCTCCTTTCTGTCCATGATGGCTATATAATTTAATGTTTCTTTTTCTCTGGGGCCATGGAAAATTCAGAGCCACATTTGCTCAGCTGTAGCATCACTATTAACCTTTTTCAAAAGGAAATTTATTTTTTCCTTGTCCTTGATTTTATGCTTAAAAATTATTTTTATTGCATATTTGTCCTTTATAAGTATATAAAGAGCCATCTCATATGCTTATTCTTAGAAAAAGATGAAACATTAAAAAATATTTTTATATTCCTCTCAGCAACTGGAAGGGAAACTAGACTCTCAAAAAATTGAATACGTTTAGCCTAATTGTTACATTATTATAAAATTGATTAAATTTTGATTCAAGGGCCAGAATGTTTACTGAGATTTGTAAAAAATTTTAAACTTTTCTAGTAAATTCTAGTGTGGGTGTTTGTTAGTTTAATTTTGTAAAACAAAGAACTGCTTTTTTTTTAATTGAAAGATTTCAAATATCCGAATAGCTGTCATCATGCCTCATTCAAGGGTGTTTGTGTTTTACCTCCTAAATTTATGGCAGATTGGTAGTTTAGAAAAACTCAGAGCAACTGGGCAATTAACAGTGACTTTGGTAGTCCTCAGGAGAGAGTGGTAATAAAATTTATAGTTTTGTGACAGCTTCTGGGAAAACCAGTTAGTTCAGCTTTAGAAATTACTCTACATTGTACTGTGTTGGAATATAAAATTAATTAGTAGAAAGTTATTTGCAAAGATTTCTATCCAGTTAAAAAAGAGAAAAACTACTAAACACCTAAACAAAACCAAGGGAAGAATGATGCAGCATATTCTTGAATAATGTCTCTTACTCTGTACCACTGGGGTATGAATGAATGAACTGTTCCATTAGGATGTGGAGCTTAATTATGTGTTGCGAATATTTTAGCAAGCTTATTTTTCTAATCTTTCTTTATTGCACCAAAAACATAAGGTAATGCAAAAACATCAACCTTAGCCATTGTGACATCAATAATTTTACATGTTCCATACCTTTCTCCAGACTTTGTGGATTTGGGATTCATAGTTTAGGATAGCTTAGAGTAGTCCCTGTTGCCTCCAGTTATCCTTTGGAACAATGATATCTCTAGCTTGAATATGTTTGCTCATGGAAATATTTGCAAGTTACTCTGTTTACTGATGCCACCTTTCTTCTAATACCAGTAGCACATACTATTTTTCAATAAAGAACAAAAATGTTAAAAACCAAACATGGTATTGTCTGGTAATGTGTAATTATATGATTATATTTAATGAGTGACAGAAACAGTTTTCCACAAGCATGTGTTAAGATTCTTTAGGACTGGGCTGTTGTTGTTAGGTCGAGTCATGTCTGACTCATAGTAATCCTCATAAGGTTTTCAATGGCTGATTGTTTCGGGGTTGCCTCGGGAGTGGATTGCCACATCCTTCTCCCATTTTTGTGGTGCTGGGAATCAAACCCAGGACCTGAGAGACTGAAGAGCGGTGCTCTACCAACTGAGCCCTAAGGGGCTGGGTATTGACTATAATTAAGGCATCAGAATGTTCTAAATTCTTAAACTGGAGAGATGTTCAAATCTGTGCATCACAGAAATACTAGGGCAACGTTTAAAAATGTGCACTCTTGGCCCTCATACTTTTTAGAGGTGGCATCTTTAGATGGTTATTTTGCAGCCTGCCAGTCAAATTTGGATATTTATGAATTATTCTTTGAAAATACATAAATACCGAAGAAATTATATTGTTAGAGTCACTTGAGATGAATATAACTCTTGAAAATAAGCACATACATTGGGACAAAATTAAGATAAAGAAGTGACAAGAATGGCCAGCACATAGAGAGGGGGCTGTGTTGTGGGTAGAGGGGAAGGGTTTTAGGCAGGTTTAATAGTGCTTTCAAATCATATTGCCAGGTTAATTTATTGTGATGCTTATCTTTCTAGGCATGCTAATATTCATTTAGCAGTGGTCACAAACTCCATGCCTTTATGGTCCAGACAAGTAATGCAAATATGAGTTGTGAGGAATGTTGCAAAAGGAGAACTTGACACCCCCAGTGGGCAGCCATGATTAGTCAATCATGGCCTGTTGTTGCCACACTAAGTCCAACCCAGCATTTCTGCATCTTTCAGTGTTTTTTTTTTTATTGGACATTTTTAATGTACACCTTAATGTGATTCATTCTGACATGCTTTTCATTGTGGCATTTACATATATGCATTTTGATGTACATTATTCATATAGGTTCCCCCTTACCCTCTTGTATGCCTCCCCCCCACCCTGCCCATCTAAGTCTTCTCTATCATTTACTTGGTAATATTTTTCTATATGTATTTGAGTCCCAGATCTGTTTAATATAGAAATTTTTCCTGAAGCGAACTTTGTTATTATCTTGTCAGAACAATTGCATGCATTTTCTAGACCATTTATATTGACACCATTCTTAGCTTGCTTTTTTTTTTTTTTTTTTTTTTCACGTTTTATTTTGATCCTGAGAGGCTAGAATTCTGGATTTTATGTGAAGACTCCAGGTCTTTAGACGTTGGCTTAATTTACTAGAGGTACTAAAAAGTGAGCGACATATCTATCCATTACATTTGGTTTACCTGCCACCAATTGGTAATCTTGTTTTAGAGTAATGCTGCTCTGAATGTGGTCCATACATCAACAACCTCATCATCCCTGGGGACCTTATTTTAAGGCACATTCCCAGGCCCCACCTCAGCCATGCTGGATCAGAATCTCTGTAGATGGGGCCTGGTCATCAGAGTTTTAATACACCTAGGTGATTTTGATGCATGCTCATGTTTGGCAACCACTATTTGGGAGTATAGAAGAGGGCTTTACAATTTCTATCTGCAGATAATAGTAAGGATAAAAACTCATGAAGTATTCTATAAATTTATCAAGTATGTTTCTATAGCAAAAATATATCAGGTATAGATTGTTTTCAGATATATGTGGCCTTAATTTTTTTTTGTCAGAATCAAGACAAACAACAAATAAATTGGTTTTCTTCCCGGTCTTTTTCTTTTCTTTTTGTTAGGGTACTGCAAATGAACCTAATAACAATTCTGTGCCACATTTTGATGTCACTAGAACACATTCTTACGTTTTATTTACTGCTAAAACTGATAAACATGTTACATAGCTTCTGAAGCTTCAATTTAAAATCTGTAAAAACATTAAATGGAATGTATATGTTATTGTTGTTAGGTGCTATTGAGTTGGGTCCAACTCATAGTGCCCCTATGTACAACAGAACAAAATGCTCCCCAACACTGGGCCATCCCCGGCGGCCTCAACACATAGGCACTCTACCAACTGAGCTACACCCCAGTCTGGATTCTATATATATTTTATATATATATATATATATATATATATATATATATATATATATATATATAATATAGAGAATAGAATATATATTCTATATATATTATATAGAGAATAGAATATATTCTATATATAGAATATGTATTCTATTCTCTATATAATATATTCTACATATATATAATATATACAGAATATATATTCTATTCTACATATATAATATATATATTCTATATATAATATATATTCTATTCTATGTATGTATATATATATATAATATATATTGAATACATATTCTATTGCTGGGATTTAGCTCAGTTGGTAGAGCTCTGCGGTGCAGTCTCTGAGGTCCCAAGTTCAATTACCAGCACCGCAAAAATGGGAGGACATGGCAATTCACTCCCAAGGCAATCCCGAAACAGCCAGCCATTGAAAACCCTATGAGGGTCGCTATGAGTTGGATACCGACTCAATGGCACCTAACAACAACAACAACATATATTCTATTCCATATATATATGTACATACATATGTATTCATATTCTTGGCTGGATTGGAACCTATGTATACATTTGAATATACAACCTGTATTCAAATATATATATATATATATGTATATGTATGTGTATGTGTGTGTGTATATATATATATATATATATATATATATATATATAACCCCTTACACAAAATGCTTGGGACTACTGTTTGGATTTGAAGGTTTTTTTTTTAGATTTTGGAATATTTGCATATATGTAATGAGGCATCTCACTTGATCATAGAACCCAAGTCTACAAGTGAAATTCATTTATGTTTCACATACATCTTATACACATAGCTAGAAGGGAATTTCACACAGTATTTTTTTAGTGAAGCTGTATTTTTACTGAGATCACATATCACTTATCAGTGTGGAATTTTTCACTGTGCCACTGAAGCTTTAAAATTTTCAAATTTTCATATTAGGCATGTTTACCCTGTATTTCCTTGTTTTATCACATTTTTCTAGGTTGAGTTCTGTTTTCTAGAATTAGGAATTATGTTTTTATAAAAAGGAAGGTTAATTGATGGGATTCTTTGTAAGCCTGGTCTCCTAGGTGCTGATCAGGTTACGTTTCAATGCCCCAAGTATATTTAATGCTAATATTTCCCCCTATTTTTAGAATGTAAAAATGATTGTTATCCTGATTGTTCTTAAAGTTCTCCTTCCGTTTTTATAACCCAAATATTTTTGTTCATTTATAAGTCCCTAGTAGCTTGCTCATCAAATTAAGCATGAATATTATGCAGAGAATTTTCTTATTTTAAATGAATACAAAAAGATTTATGAGAAAGCTTCATATTTGGTCTTACATATTAAGTGCTTAAAATATACTTTTAGAGTATTTAAAATGCTGAGATGGACTGAGAATTTTGGCATAGTCTGACTTAATAGAGTTTGAATTAAAAAAGAAATTCATCTACTTGTGTTTATGTATAATATTTATTAATGAAAATACACTTATATTCACAGGGTAAACCAGACTTGAATACAACATTGCCAATTAGACAAACAGCATCAATTTTTAAACAACCAGTAACCAAAGTTACAAACCATCCTAGTAATAAAGTGAAATCAGACCCCCAACGAATGAATGAACAGCCACGTCAGGTAAGGATCTAATTTGTGCTTCAGTGTTATTGTTCAGAAGATTTTGGTATTTGTACCAGACATAGTCTAAGTAAATTCTGGTTAAAATGGAATGTTATTTGGAAAGAAAATTGTTTTATGTCTTAGGGTATTACGTGAATGCCAGAGAATGAATATAAGAATATAAAATTTAGGCTAAATGTTTTAAGAAAAAAAATTAAAGTTAATTATAAGTGCATCTAATTAATATTATGGACTACAATTTTATGTTTTTTTGTGTGTGGTAATATATATCAGACTTGGTTCTGCTACTCTTAGTTTTAAAGATTATCTTTCTAGGGGTAATATTTCATAGAAGGATGAAGCATGCAGTTTGTGTTGCTTACTGTAAACATATTTTCTATTATTTGGAAGTTACTGTTTTTTGGGTTCTGACTTCTTGTTTCATGAAATCTGTCCCACCCCCTTTGAAAAACAGAATTATATAAACTTTGTCACTATGGTACATTGTCCTGTGAGTTCCATTTTTGTACAAGTTCAGTGTATTTTTCTCTTTCTTTATTGCTCCAAGCTGTATTTCACTAGAATTTTTTCTCAGAAAAAAAGGTATCTGAAAGGCCTCCCTACTGCTTAATAATACCATATAGCCAGGGGAGGGAGACTTGACAAAACGCTAAAACCTGCCATGTTATGTTGCTCATTCCCTCCCTAATTGTGATCCGAAGTTTAGGTACTTCATGAAGTTTCAGTAACAATTGGGGTGAGGAAGTGGAGGGAGAAACATCTGTGTGGTTTTTTTTCCTTCTCCTTTCTCTGCCTCCTCCCACCTAGGGATTAGAAACACTGATTTGCCTACAACAATTATCTTTTGCTCTTATATTCCCCTTTTCAATGTCTCACTCCACCTTTTCATTTGAATTTTGTTTTTCACTAGTCCTTCAAGTGTCTCATCTCCAGACTTCACAAAGAACTGGGCCAAAACTTTCAGACAGTTGCTCTAGAAGAAACTACATAAAGAAATTCAGTTCCCACATCCTCTGTAGTGTTTTTTCCTCTTCAGGTGAGCCAGGAAAACAGAAGATATTTGGAGCCACATTGGATCAGCATCTTGCTATAGATGTCTCAAGATTTGAAGTTCTAAACTTGCTTTACTGTTGGTCCCCAAGAGATTCAACAGGGGCCATGTAAGTGTATCACATCCAATATAAAAGATGCATACCTGCATGTGCCTTTAGGCTCTTGTCAACACTTAGGTTTTCTTTGGGCCATTCAGCTGTCTGTGTGAGGCTTTCCCCTTCTGTTATACTACTGCACCCCCAGGACAGTCACCAAACTGCTGGTAGTTTTGGTATATTCGTTGCCATAGGGAAGGAATTCTGCCATCCTGAACTCAGCCTGCCTTGATAAAGCCATTCCCTGGTTGTATTCTTTCTCAGATACTGTCTTGAACATCTTATCCTTTGGATTTTTGGTGATTTAAGTTGTTTTCTCACAAAGATTTTTATTAACTGAAATTTTTGGAAGTATGTAATTGGGTAAAACAGTTTGCTTCAAAAATCCCCAAAGATAAAGGTATAATATAATCCTTAATAACACTGTTCCATATTAGAAATTTGAGTTGTCTTACTGAGAACAGATAGTATTTAATAGGTTTTATCCTCATCTATTCTTTGCCAAATCATTCTCAATATAGTCTATAAACCGACAAGTTTTGCTTAAAAACCAATTGATTAGCAAATTCTGGTAATTTTAACAGTAATTTAATTGTTTTCTGTACCTAAATTCAGTCACAGATTTTAAAACTGTCATAATTATATTTACCAGATGTGTAGCTGTCTATACAGATACTGGTAACTTAGAACTTTTTGTTCTTATTTTGTTTTGTTTTTTTGAGACAAGGTCTCACTGTGTAGACCTGGCTAGTCTGGAACTCACTTTGTAGACCAGACTGGCCTCAAACTTGCAGTGATCCTCCTGCCTCAGCCTTCGGAGTGCTGCGATTATAGGCATGAATAACTATGCCTGCTTTGGTAACCTAAAATTTTAAACTTGAAGTAACCGTACTAGTTGCTCTTTATTCTTTGCTATATTGGATGGTTTTGAGTTTCCCTTCTTTTAATATGGTTTATGAATTATTTTCAAATGAAGTGTGTCACAGAAGCTACATCTCTTCCCTTTCCTCTCTCAACAAACAATTTAACATCATTTTAGCCCCTATTTTGAGGGTTTAATATTTAGTTTGCATAGGAAGGAAATGTTAAAATTACTTCGCAGGTTACTTCTCTAAAAGTTTGGGCTGTTTTGTACTTTATCCTCATGTAACCTGACAATGTTTCTTAGATGCTTTTGATTATACTGAGACATTAGTTGTCTGTCCCCCTTCATTACCTTCACCATAAGAATTGAGGTAATATTTAACTACTGTGTCACCTGTAGAAGTCCATGATATAGAATTGTGCATTGGGCAAATATAGGAAAGTAGGAAAGAGACAGTTTTTGTAATAGTATTTTTAAAAACATGATGTGTCATCTTGACTATTGTAGTTCAGATTCAAGTTTGTTAGTAAAGGAATGAGGTTGGTTTTATTATATTTTGATCTACATATGGCGGATGATTGCTACTCAACCATTATTGTGTAGATTGTTGACATGAAATACATAGGCAAAAATAATTCCTCTAATTTTTCTGTCCATTACTTAAATTTGTTAAGCTAGGTTGGCAATATAAATTGCCTGTTATTCCATTGGGCCAAGTTATTTTTATCATACAGTAAATGAGTTAGATAATGAAGTTTCTATTTATGAGGTTCTTGTAGATAATAGATATTTTTATTCCTATTCCTTAAACATCACTCCCTGCCTACTCCCAACCTCACCCTGCCCCGGGCTGGCCTGGAACTGTCTGTGTAACCCATGCTGGCCTCTAACTCAGGATCTTCCTGCCTCAGTCTCCTGAGTATTGGGATTACAGGTATGCACCACCACGTCCAGCTAAACATACATGTTTTTACTAAGATATTCAAGATAGTGGTATTATAATTCTGTTAAGAATATTGAATTTGAGGCCTAGAACTAAGGTTAAGTTTCTGGATCTTAATTCAAGGCTCTACTGTGAATAGGTTTGAAGCAATTACTTCATATGAAACTCAATCATAAAAATTAGTACTTCTGTTTTATAGAACAAAAGAAAAACCCCATAAATTATGAATTTCTAATATATTAACTCTAAGAAAATCTTAGCTTTAAAAGTGAAAACTAGCATATATAAAAGAAAGTGTGTTATAATTCAGTACAGGATTCAGCAGTGACTTCTGTTTATAGACACAAAGTTTGTAAAACCTGGTTATGATAGGGTGAGTAGCCAGTTATTTTTACATGAAGTATCAACATGTTTGATATTTTCTTTTCATTAGATTGAAAAGAATCCTGGAATGAGGTGGGGAATTCTACCAACTAACAGACTGTTACCCCAAACTAAGATCATTGAAATGTCTGTATTTAGCAAGATGCATAAAATACATTTCCAAGATTCTTGTTAGCCTAATTGAATTGTGAGTTTGCTGGTAAGGGTGTCTTTCCTAGGTTACCTCTTTTAATATGTGAAGAACTCACGTTTCTAATTTTTTATTTCTTTGATGCTGTCACCTTTAACGCTTTCTGTTCTCATTTGCTTCTTTCTCTCATTTAGTCTCACATTGAAGAAATAATTTCATCTTCCTTTCATTTATCAAATTATTGGGTGCTGATAGGTTTTCAGTGTTTTTGATAGTTTACAAGAGGGATCTTCAACCTTTTTGGTACCAGGGACTAGTTTCAGGGAAGACAGTTTTTCCATAGCCTGGGGTGATCTGACAGGAGGCAGAGTTCAGCAGTAATGTGAGCAGTGGGGAACAGCTGTCTGTACAGATGGTACCTGGTGTACAACCTGGTGGTTGGGAACCTCTGGTCTATGAGTACTGATTATATTTCTTACAAAATTTCCCTTTTTATAGAAGAATAAATATTTAAAGCCAGTGAAGAAGTACATTTGAATCTTCTACTTGGTCTTAGAGGTTTTTTCCTTTTATTTTGTTTTGTTAATCCTTCTTCCAAAGGATCTGAGCCAGGCATGGTAGGACATGCTTATAGTCATAGCACTTTCGAGGCTGAGGCAGGAGGATTGCAAGGTCGATGCCAGCGGGGGCTATATAGTGAGACTCTGGCTAAAAAAAGAAAAAAGTTGGCCTGAGACTGTAGCTTAGAGGTAGAGTGCCTGCACTGCATGCATAAGGCCCTGGGTTTGATACTCAGTACTGTAAAGAAAATGAAAAATAAAGCAAAAAGCCTAAAGAATATAAAAGTTTCCTTTACTCCCTACCAGAGTCAGTTTCTTCTTTTAGAATGAATGTTTTAAAATATATCAGAAAAAACTTTCCATATGGAACATAAATTTTAAAGCCATGTATACTTTCAACACATTGTTTGTGAAAAGTGTATATAATATTTCAGTATTCACTTTTTTCCCCCAGAAAATTACTATTCATTCCAGGCATTCTAGCAACATTTACCTTTTTCTAACCTCTGACAGTTATTTCTCGTACAGTCTCATCATAATGTTTTTTATGACTGAGATACAGATCAGCTCAAGTACACAGTCCTATGGAGGATAGTATATTCCTTTTCTTTATATAGGAAAAGTGCTTACCTGGGCAGAGAAAATAGATGACATGTCCTGCACTACTTAAAAACATTACTCTGGGGAACGTCAGGAAGGTGCCTTGTAGAAAGTACCAAATGAATAGTATAGACAAGTGCTATTGATATTCAAGAAGAGTGGGATCTCTGTGGCTAGGAGGTTTGGGGTGAAATTTTGAAAAGACAGGAGACATTCTGGACCTTGAAGATTGAGGTGTCTTTAGGAAAGCAAATGGAGGGAGAGAACATTCCAATGTGGGAGAGGAGACAAGTTGGCTAGAAATTGGGGAAGTTGTGAGAGCTGAGAGTCGTTCATGTTGTCGAGGTTTCCTTAAACGCCAAGTTTTTAGAAGTTTTAAAAAGATTTATCATTTACTTTTCTAATTTTTTTGTGGTACTAGGAGGCTGAATCCAGGGTCTTGAGCATACTTTGCAAGCACTCCACCACTGAGCTGTACCCGAGCCCCCCGCTCTTCTTTTAAATTTTGAAACAGGGTCTTGTTAAGTTATCCAGACTGCCTCTGGCTTTGAACTTGTGATCCTCTTACCTCGCCTCCTGTGTCATGTAATGCATGCTGGCTCATACTGTGTATCCCAGTTTTGCCTCAAGTTCATGATCCTCCTGCTTCAGGTTTGTGAGTGCTGGGATTACAGGCATGCACTACCATGCCTGGCTTCCATTTTTAGTGCATTTAAAACAACATAAAGATGATATATATGTTTTAAACATTTTTATGCAAAATTATGTACACTAATCTGTTTTACATAATTCATGCCTATAATTTTCAAGTTAAGTATATTGTATATTGTGCTAACAATTGGATATGGTGCTAGCATAAGATTTACTTAACCATTTCACTATTATAGGTAGTATACATGTGAGTTTCTTTATGCATACAGTTTTCTTCCTGTATTTTACAATGTTTCCTGGGGCTAAATTCCCATAATTAGTGTGAAAATTTATGATTTTTGACACAAACTATCAAATTGATTTCCAAAGGATTGTACCAAATTAAAAGTCTATCAACAAGTTGTATGCATTCCAGTTTCAGTTTACCTTGTATGGCATTGGGTACTTTTTAATACTTTTTTTTTGTTAATCCTATAGTTTATAAAGGTATTTCATTTTAAGACTGTATTTATTTGAATACTTGTGAAGTTGAATAGACAGAGACATTTGTGTTTAGTTTTGCAAATGAAAAATATTTATAGGACTTTGAACTAGGGCATAGCTTTTTTTAAAGTTATTATTACCATTCTGAACTGAACCTGAATTTATCTCTTCATGGCCTAAAGCTAATTCCAACATCTGTACTCCCCAAATTAATTACCTCTTACCTTCTTAGAGACCTTGCCCAATGGATTAAGTCAGCTGCCTTTTATCTTCAACCTCCTTATAAACTGGCTTTTCCCCCAAAGTATTTAAATATACACAGATCTTTCCCATCTTAAAAAGTTATTCACTTTTCTTTGTATGTCCCTTACACAGTTATCCTAACTTCTCCCTTTAGCCAAACTTCTTGGCATTGTGTGTATTTACTTCTTACTCAGTTTTTATGACTGAAGGACAGCTTGTGTTCTTGCTACGTCACTGAATTTGTTCTTACCAAGATTGGTGACAGCTGACAATCCTTGTTAAGTTGAACCGACAAGGTTCAGTTTTTAAATTACCTGATCTACATTTTTTTTTTTTTTTTTTGCTATACTTGGAAGTTAAACCCAGGGTCTCACACATGCTTTGCAAGTGCTTTACCACTAAGCTGTGCCCTCGGCCTATTTTTTACTTTTTATTTTGAGACAGGGTCTCACTGTTATGCAGGCTGCCTCTGGCCTCACACTTGCAATCCTCCTGCCTCCGCCTCCCACATCCCAGGGATTACATATGTGTACCACTGCTCCTGGCTACTTGATCTACTCTAGCATTAGAAACTATAACTACTTCTGCCCGTGAGTCACCTTCTTCTCTCTGTGTGTGTACACAGGCATACATGTGTGACTTCACTTTCTGCATTTTCCTGCATACTTGATTTTTCTCAATCCTTCTCTGAATTTCTTTTTGCTATCTTTGTATACTGTTGGGATTTCCCAGTGTATACAATCCATCTTTCTCTGTATATAACCCCTGCATGGATCATTTCACTCATTTCTGTGGCTTCGGTTTAATGATTCCCAAATCTCTATCTTCATTCTGAGCTTCCGTTGCTCCTATCAATCTACCTACTAAGGTTGTTCGCTTGGGACAATCTCTACAGCACCCCTTATTCATCTGGCTAAACTCCGTCAGTATCCTGTCAAACCTGCTTTTTCTTCTTTTGCTTTTTCAGTAAGTGCACTCCTGTTCACTCCTTATTCTGGTCTAAGTGAGACAACTGAGTGTTACCCTTGACTATTCCGTCTTTCACTCTAAACTACTCGTTAGCCAACAAGCCCTATCCACCCTACCTCTTGAACATTCCCTTGCTCCATTGCTCCACCGGTGTATCATTTTTTCTCACCCCTCTGCTTCCTTTCTTACTATTTTCAATTTATTCTTCATATTGCAACCAGAAGCTTTTCTGATGTGAACATTTGGTAGGATATTGCTGAAAACCCTTGATGCTTCCTTTTAGATTTTAGGGTACAGTAAAAACCCCTTAACAATGATTTACACAGCACTTCTTGATTTCGTTTTTGTTTATTTCTTTGACCTCACTTTCTTGTTGTACACTGGAATGATCTGCAACTTTGTTTTGAGCTTTTTGAATGTGTTCTTCATCCCCCTTGCCTTTTCATACCCTGATCATATTTCATGCTCTTCCCTTTCCCACTGTCAACTGGCTGTTTCAGACTCATCTCTGAAGTTTGAAACTTGAATCCTACTTTTTCTGTTCAGAAAACTTCTGATTCATCAACTCTGATTTTAGAGACTCCCTTCGGTATTTCTTCTTTCTCCTTTTCTGGTTATAACTGTTACGGTTATTTATTGCCGTATGCATAGTCTCACCCTATGTCAGTGCTTCTTGTACATTTTTTAATTAATTGAATTGAATTAATGAATTAATTTATTTATTCAGATATCATTTGCTGAGTCTTCAACTTGTGCCAGGCATTTTCCTAAGCAGTGGGCAGATTGCAGTGAGCAAAACAAAAAGTCCCTGCTCTCATGGAACTTACCATGTAGTGCACTAAGGAGAGAGGGAGACAAACAAATGCATGTGTAGTATATCATGTTGTTGTTGTCAGGTGCCGTCGAGTTAGGTCTGACTTATATCAACCCTATGTACAAGAGAACAAAACACTCTGCCATGCCCACCTTTATGTCAGTGTTTTTCTGCTATTCATAGGATTTTCAATGGCTGATTGTTTCAGGAGAGGGCTGCCAGATCCTTCTCCTGTTTTTGTGGTGCTGGGAATCTAATCCAGGGCCTCACAGCATAGAGCAGCCCTCTACCATCTGAGCTAACCTCCAGCCCCTTAGTGTATCATATTGTGAATAAATACAATGAAAAAAATAGAGAGAATATACGGTCTTCAAAATAAGAGAAGTATGGAGAGAATATTGTAGACAAAGATCTTAATCTGGCTATTGTATGTAATACGAGGACTGATTTAGGATGAGGAGATCATTATAAAACCCCTTAGAGGAAGTTAGGACATAAGTGATAAGGTTTACTTTATGCTGATCATGAAATGATTCACAAAACTTATTGACTGATCAGCTGTGTATGTGTGAAGAGTCTTAGAATTAGCTAACTGGGAGCATGATGTCATTGATGAGAACATGGAAATACTGAAGAGGGGTTCAGTGTTTTTAAAAAAATAATAAAATATGAATTTAAATATTAGAGTGTTTATACTCTCAAAGTATCCAGATGGTAAAAGATGATCGGACAGAACCCTGGAGAGAAAACTAGTTTTGAGATATCAACTTATTCTTTATGGAGGGACAAGTTATAGTTGAAACATGATGTGTGAATTAAAAAAAATTAAGGTATCTGTAGTTTATTCATTTATTATCATCACTTACAAAGTATTTTATTAACCATTTTAAAATATGACAACTATCATGTGGGGGCCACCATAAATTTTAGAAATATTTTATATTTCTTTAAATTACAAGAATATAGATAAAATATCAAATAATATTAAGAAGCTTACTTTTCACAATAGTAGTTTACTACTCCAGGTTTTTATGTCTTTTAATTCCATTCCTAGAAACATATGTTCTTCATTCTTGTCATTTCCCTTTATGATTACCTCCATATTTCTAAATAATACACTTATTAGATTATGTCATTATTTGTTAATTCTAGACATTATTTCTTGAGCTCCTGCAATGGTAGATGAGTACAATTTTCTTTCTTTGCTCTCATGCTTTCAATATAGTCGAATCATTGTTAGGTAAATAGGTTACATAGAGTTTATGTTCTTATGACTGAATATATTCCTGGGTAGGACAAATGATGCCCTATTTTTGCCACTACTTTCACTTTTAATTCTTTGTTGTTGTTGTTTTTAATCTTAATGATTACATGCTAGGTTTAATGTATGATTATACTTAATATTTCTTGATACTTTACAATTTCTGCAGATACCTATCAATAATAATTTCTGTATGCTGAAATCATGTGTTTTTCTGGTCATTTTTGCTCCTAATCCATTCTGGATTAGATCTCTGGTCTTGCTGGGCAGCTGCAGGTCTAGCCTTTCTTTTGCCGGGTTTCTATGTTGGAATTTATTTTCTGGATGTCTTTCTCTGTCTTACCGTACTCCCTCAACTAGTAACACATCCTCCAGTAGCTTATTAATAGAATACAATGGCAGGAAAAGTTTTGAGAACTTCCACATTACAAATCAATTTATTTCACCTGGACACAAGTTTTTCTGCAGATGGGTGTCTGCATTGAAAACCATTTTCCCCAGAGTTCAGGAGGCCTTGCTCCATTGTCCTGTAGCTCTAGGTTAGCCGATGGGAAGTCTGATGTCATGCTGAATCTCTCTTCTCTATGTTTCCCCCTCTCTGAGTGTGGTTAGTATATTTATGATTTTAAAGAATTTGCTCACATATGTTTTGTAGGTAGGTCTCTCTATTCACTGTGTAGGCACTCCGTGGGTGAAGAAGTGATTCCTGGCCTTTGTTTGGGACATTTTCTTGTGCCCCTTTTTTTTTTCACAATTTCCTTCCCTCTTGAATTTTCCAACTTTTTTTCTCTAACTTACCCATCTGTACTTTTGTATATTCCATCTTATTATTATTGTTTTAATTTCTGGGATATTATTTTGACCTTTAATTTCTTTCTTTCTTTGATTTTTAATTTCTAGTCCTTCATATTTTTTGACGATCATATTTTTAATTTCCAGTGCTTTTACTTGGTCTTTATTTACATCATTGCATTGTTCTCATTTCATGGATGCAGACTTTACTTTTAACTTGTTTAGTATATTAATTATTGGATGTTTTAAGTTGTTTGATGTTAGGTCCCCCCACTGACTTTTATTTATTTTAGGTTCTGTCTTTCTTGTTGGCTATTATGCTACTGATTCAGTGAATATTCTAGCATGTTTTTAGTTTGGGGTTTATACCTAGGAGTGTCTGTAGCCGTAGTACTGTGGTGTCCAATTTCGTCAGATTTCAGAAGTGAAGCAGGATCGGGCCTGGTTAGTACTTGGATGGGAGACTGCCTGGGAACACCAGGTGCTGTAGGCTTGGGAGAAGGACCCCACAACCCACTCCCAAAAATGAATCTGCCATTGAAAACCCTATGAATAGCAGAGAAGCACTGACAATAGTGTTTTGTCTGTTGTACTTAGGGATTCTATGAGTTGGGCCCTGACTCAACGGCACCCAACAACAACAACCTAGGAGTAGAATTTTGGTGTGATAGAATATGTGTGCTCAACTGTTAGATACCGCCAAACAGTTTCTACCCAGCAGTATACAGTTTCTCCAAATCCTTGTCAATACTTAGTATTGTCTTTAAAATTTTATAGATTCCAATATGTACTTGGGAATGCAGTGGTACCCTGGCCCTTGACCACCATCCTGTTCTGGAAGGCTGGTTGAGTACCAGTCAGTTTGAATGCTGAGCCCTTTTTCCTCATAAGAAATACTATAAATGTATTTATTCATCCCACACTATACTGAATGGCTTATTCAGACATATGTATGATGCTCACATACTTAGCAATAAGTTCTTTTTTTTTTAAATTCAAGAACTGAAATGTTTTAGTATGGAGCAGTTTGAGTGCCAAGGTACCTCCTGTATTTCTTTATGGTTTTAACTTGCATTTCCTTGTTAACTATTGATACTAATAACTCATTACATGTTTATTGGCCATACAGATGTCCTTTTTTAATGACGTACCTGTTTAAGTTTTTATGCTTTGTTGTAGTAGATTGTCTTTTTCTCACTGATCATAGGAATTCTTTAGATAATTTGTATGTTAGTTCTAAATTTTTACCTTTTTGTTTTTGGTGGGGGGCTACTTGTGATTCTAACCCAGGGCCTTGAACATATTTTACAAGTACTCTACCACTGGGCTACACAACTCCTGCTCATATTTTACTTTTTATGTTTTACTTTGAGACAGGGTCTCACTAAGTTACACAGGCTGCCTGTGTCCTCAAATTTGTGATCCTCCTATGTCTGCCTTCCAAATTGCTGGGATTACAGGCGTGCACTACCACACCCAGCCTGTAAGTCCTAATATTTGCTTCTGGTTCATTGGTTATCTTTTTACTCTCTTAATGTTGTCTTTTGATAAATATAGGCTCATAATTTTAAGCAAGTTGAGAGGTAGGACAGACACTGGGGGAACTGCAGAGTCTGTGAGGTGGTGGTGATATTTGGTTTAGCTCTGGGTAGCAGTTACAAATGTGTTTATGCAACTTCAATGAGCTGTGTGCTTATGTGTTTCTACATTTTTCTGTGTGTAATACTTTGGTGAAAGTTTGCAAAAAGTAAAGAACATACTTTATTAATCTTTGTTTTCTGAGGCATGTTTAAGAAATGCTTGCTTATTCCAAGGTATCAGTAGATTCACTTATGTTATCTTCTGAAAGCTTATTTTACATTTTGATCTACAATCCATCTGAAGTACTGACCTTTGTGTTTGATGTAATGTGGATTTATTTTTTCCCATATGGATAGTCCACTGACTCAGCACCATTTATTGAAAAGACCATTCTATTTCCATTGCTCTGTATTATCACCTTTGTCATAGATGAGATGATTACATGTTTGAAGGTCAACTTTTGGGCTCCCTGTGTGGCTCTTTCAATATATTTCTATGTATAAATTTATTTCCAGGCTCTCTGTTTTATTGGTTTGTCTGCCTATTCTTTCCTAATACTGTGCTATCTTAATTACCATAAGTTTTATAAAAAAATCTTGATACATGGTACCGTAAGTTTTGAAATTTTGCTATTCTGGTTCCAGATTATTTTGACTATTCTTGGCTGTTTGCATTTCCACATTAACTTCAGACTGAGCCTATTTTTACAATATTGAATCTTAAACCTACAATCTACAAATATCTTCTTTTACAATCTACAGTATCTTCTTCTACTAAGGTTTTATGGTTTTTAGTCTAGTGGTCTTAAACATCTTTAATTGATTCCTAGATGTTTGATTTTTTTCACCATTTTTTCTGAGGTAGGATCTTGTTATGTTGCCCAGACTGGCCTTGAACCCATAGGCTCAAGGGATCCTCTTGCCTCAGCTTCATGCATAACTAGGACTACAAATGCATGCCACAAGTGTCTCACTTATTTCTTGATTCTACTGTATTTCTTGATTCTACTATAAATGATAACATTTATGAAATTTTCAATTTATGGTCATTTGTTACTAATACTAGAAATAAATTGGTTTTGTATATTGACTCTGTATTCAGTTATCTTCCTAAATTCACTTATTAATATCTGCGATCCTGTTGGAGTTTATACATGAGCAAGAATGTCATCTGCCAGTGAGTTTTATTTCTTCCTTACTGATCCTTAAACTTGCAGTTATTTTCCTTGTCTTATTTCACTGGCTAGGACCTCCAATATAATCTTGAATAGGATTGGTGATAACAGATACCTTAGCCTCATTCTTGATACCAGAGAACATTTTAATGCTTCTCTATTAAATGTGATATATGCTATGGATTATTTTGATAATATTCTTTGTCAGTCTAAGAAAAGTAACTTCTATTCTAAGTTTACCAGAATATTTTTCATGAATAGGTATTTAATTTTATCAAATTATTTTTTCTACCTAGTCAAAATAGCAAATAAATTTTATTGTTTATTTTATTAATACTGTGGACTGTAGTGATTAATTTATGTGATGAATTTCACTGCTTGATTTTTTTAAATGTTAAATGGAGTTTGAATTCCTGGATCAAGCCCAGTATGCTCAGGATATATTATCATTATTATCTCTGTTTAGATTTACTGTTGTTTGGTTGGAATATTTTTGTACTTACATTCATGAGAGAGATTGACTTTCATTTTTCTTTTCATATAATTTTATCCTCATGCCTTAATATCAAGATTTTGCTGGTCTTATAAAATGAGCCAGGAGGTGATTCCTTTTTAAAATACTAACTGTAAGAGTCTATGTAAAATTGGCTATTTTGCTTTAATATTTGGAAGTAATAATTTTGAAGTTATCTCATTAATTTTTATGGAAAAGTTTCAAACAATAGATTCAACTTACTTAAATACCTACATATATGAATATTCATATTTTCTTTCTTCTTATGTTAATCTTTATGTCTTCTAGGAATTTGTACATTTCATAATTTCCAGATTTAGTGGTAAAAGGTTGCTTATATGTTTTCTGGTAGTATCTTTAATGTTTGTATTATCTGTTGTGATATTTTCTTTTCTCTGATATTGAAAGGTGGAATGAGGTACTAGGGAGACCCTCTCCAACAAGTTTTGTATTCAGTCTGTATAAGTGGTTTTCCCATGAAAATACAAATTCCAATTCTATGAAATGTATTGATATGAAAACATTTATTTTATATGTTATTTCATTATCATGGGTTATACTTTGTCTTGATTACTTGTTGCCTTGAAGTAATCTTATAGAAATATAATGATCCTTGCTTTTCATATTTGGTTTCTTTGCTGTTTCTCTGGTATTTCTTTTTATTTTTAGCTTTATGAGTCTCTATTTTAGATATGTTTCTTGTATAAAATATATAGTTAAGCTTTGCTCTTTCTCCATCTGATTTAAGGATCTTGGTTTTCTTTTATTGATGAGTTTACCAGTATATTTAGTATTTATATTATACATGTTTATTCTTGATTCTATCACTGTCCTTATATACTGCTTTATTTTTTTATTTCTGTGCTTTGGAGACATGGTCTCTCTGAGTAGCCCATGCTTGCTTCCTGCCGTAGCCTCCTGCGAGCTGAGATTATGAGGGTGGACCACCACACTGGGGCATTCCTTTTTAATTTACTTTAATTTGATTTGATTTGATTTGATTTAATTTAATTTTTTGAGACAGAGTCTTGCTATTTAGCCCAGACTGTCCTTGAACTCTCAATCCTCCTGCCTTCACCTCCTAACTGCTAGGATTACAGGCATGCATTAGCACTCCAAATTTTATATACTATTTGCAATATTTTCTTGCCATTTTCTGGCATGTCTATTTTTGTTCAGTGGTTGAGTTTTTCATTTAAATTCATATTTCTGATAATTCTGAGGATTTATAGCTTGTTTTAATTCTTGTGTATACTTAATGTCATATTTTAAGTAGTATATATGTATTTCTTGGGAGAAGGACCTGGCAACCCACTCCCAAACACAATAATGTTTTGCCTGTTGTACATAGGGTTGCTATGAGTCAGACACCAACTTGACAGCACCTAAAAACAACAACATATGTATTTCTATTTCTTGGTTTATTGATAAAAAGAAGGAAATAGTGTCTCACTATAAAAAGTTAGTAATTGATTTACACTGTTGAAGTTAGTTTCAAGAAGCTGTTCTGAAAGGCATTTCTATTAATAAACAACTAATGAAAGATCTTTGTCTATTAGAGAGCAAAGTTCCTGCAGCTGAATGTATTTTGAAATAATTGGTTCATTTATACAGTAACGTATATTGTGGATTATATTGCAGAAGCTATATAAACAATGTTAGACTTGGATCCTATCCTTGCATAATGTTCAATCTAATAAAGAAAACAAACCTTGCAAAAATAATTTCAAGTATTCTGGCAAGTGACAAACACATAGAAAGTAGAGAAGGAGCATATTTAAGTCTATATATGAATTTATGTAGCAGTAAAAATTGTTATTATAACTTTATGGGAGTAGCACATGAAAAATTTAGACATTGAAATTGATAGTCTTATTGTGTGGTTGTTGTTCCTACAATAATTTTACCTTTTGAGGCATTTGACAAGATTATATGCCACTGTGTGTAAGTTAGAGAGTACTTGTGGTAAAATATTTAAAGACAACCTCAGCAGGTAGTTATTGGTCCTTCATCTTCACCAACCCAACTTTTGCCTTTTGCTTCATTCCTCCATCCACGTTAGGCAAAATTGTTATTTTTTGCCTTCACAAGAGATCATATTGTAGTTTGCGGAGCCACATGAATCAAACTTTGCTTTCGTTTACATCATAATTTTCTGGTCATTATCTAGCCCTTTCATCCTAGGGCACCAGGACAAAATGAGGGGTTGCTCATGTTAGTTCTTTGATGCTTGCAGGCAAATTAAATTGTTTTTTCTGACCATAACTAGACAACTCAGATATTATATGGGATTGATTTGAAATAGAGCAGTTTATAAACTAGACAGTGAATTCCTATTGGATGGAAACATCGTTCACCTATATAGCCCTGGCCTAGAGTTTAGTGTCTTGAGCATTTAACTTTTCAAGAGTCAGTGAATGTAAAATGCACATTTTCTAGATTTTGCTTTAGTCTACAAGCATGTGACATCTTTCATTTATTTTTTAATTAATTAATAAAGTTTGGAGGAGCTGAGGTTGAAACCAAGGCCTTGCTAGGTACCTGCCAGGCAAGTGCTCTAAAACTGAGCTACAGTCCTAGTCCCATGATCATTATTCTTTAGTCGTTGTTGTTGTTAGGTGCCATCGAGTTGGTTCTGACTCATAGTGGCCCTATTTACAACAGAATGAAACACTCCTCGATTCTGTGACAGGCACATGATCTTTTTTTATTTTTAAGCTCATTGCTGCAGACACTGTGTCAATCCATCTAGTTAAGGGTCTTCCTTTTATTTTTATTGACCTTCCACTCTCCCAAACATGATGTCTTTCTCCAAGGATTGGTCCCTCCTGACTACATGTACAATGTATCTAAGATGCAGTCTAGCCATCCTTGATTCCAGGGAGCACTCTCCCTGGAGCACTCTATTTGCACTTCTAGAACAGATCTATTGATTCTTTTTGCAGTCCATGTTACAGTCAATATTTGTCTCTAGCACCATAATTCAAAAGCATGAATTCTTCTTCTGTCTCCCTTATTCAATGTTCAGCTTTCACATATGATACAACTTAAAATACCATGGCATGAGTCAAGTTCACCTTTATCTTCCATGTGACATCTTTACTTTTCAACACTTTAAAGAGGTCTTTTGCAACAACTTTTCCCAATGCAGTATGTCTTTTGATTACTTCACTACTGCTTCCACGGGTGTTTATTGTAAAACCAAGAAAACCAAAATTTGGACAACCTCAATCTACATTTATCATGAAGTGGCATACTGACTTTGTTGTAAGTATTTTTGTTTTGTTGATGTTGAGGCACAATCCATACTGAAGGCTGTGTTATTTGATCTTTATCAGTAAATGTTTCAAATCCTCTTTACTTTCAGCAAGAAGAACTGTGTGATCTGTATAATTCAGGTTGTTAATGAGTCTTCTTCCAGTGATAATACACATTCTTCTTAGGTCAGCTTCTTGGATTCTTCACTCAGTGTAGAGATTGAAGAGGTATAGTGAAAGAAGACAGCCCTGATGCACACCTTTCTTGAAGTTAAACCAGGCAGTGTTTCCTTGTTCTATTTGAATGACTGCCTCCTGGTCCATGCACATATTCCTCATGCGTAGTTATATGCTCTGATGTTCCCATTCTTTGCAATGTTATCTATAACTTGTTATGATCCACACAGTCAAATGCTTTGCATAGTCAATAAAACATAGTTAGACATCTTTCTTGGTTAGATTTAGTAAATGCCTTATAAAAGTAAGATATTCATTGAATTTATGTACTGTTAACATTAGAAAAATTCTGAGAAACTTGATAAAATTTGTGTCTTCAAAGACCTGTCTCATAGTTTTTCAAGTGCTTTGATATCTTATAGTAGATATTCATATTTGTAGTTTACTAGGGAAAATATGTCCAAAGTGATAAGATGATTTGCCCAAGACAACACATGTATTTAATGATTGTGCTAGAACTAGAGGATTTAGTTGCCAAACCAGTGTTCTATCATCCTGTACTCACTCATTTGAGCCACACATTCCTCCACAAATATTTGCAAGCCAACAGTATGTTAATTTATATGCTGTGTTACTAGCTGCTATGTTAGCAACCATGTGGTAACATCATAACCTTGACAAAGGTGAAGACTATGCAGATTAAAACTCCTAAAATGAGATTTTAAGTAACTTGTTTCTAAATATTAACACTTTTCTCCTTGTATACTTTAAAAAGTATATTTTACATCCTATACATTTTAAACATTTTATTAGAAAATAAAGAATTGCTTATAGTCTTATTTCTCTGATAATTACTATTGCTGTTGTTGTTCTTAGGTGCCATCGAGTCGAGTCTGACTTATAGTGACCCTATGTATAGCAGATTGAAACACTTCCTGATTCTGTGCCAGGCACATGATCTTATTTATGTTTAAGCCCATTGTTGCAGACACTATGTCAATCCATCTGGTGGAGGGTTTTCCTCTTTTGTTTGACCTGCCACTTTCCCAAACATGATGTCTTTCTCCAGGGATTGATCTCTCCTGACTACATGTCTGAAATATGTAAGACACAGTCTGGGCATTCTTGTTTCCAAGGAGCACTCTGGGTGCACTCCTTTTAGGACAGATCTGTTGGTTCTTTTAACAGTCCGTGGTATATTCAGTATTAGTCTCCAGCACCATAATTCAAAAGCATCAATTCTTTTCCTGTCTCCCTTGTTCAATGTCCAGCTTTCACAACCATATGATGAGATTGAAAGAAAATACCATGGCATGAGTCAGGTGCACATACTATTAGGTGTTCTGTTTTGTTGCTTGATAGTGGTAGAGAACATCCAAGTACACAAAGAACCACCATAAAAGGCAGACTTTCATCAGTCTCTGATAGCAGGTGAATGCACCAGTAAGGTAGAGCAGAGGAGGCTTGAGATAGGAATTGTCTTTGAGACAAGAATTGTCTTTGGTAATTAGGCAGCCACTATGACCTTGAAAAAGGTCAGCTTACTAATAGTAGAGACAGAACTTGTGTTAAAAGGAAAATAATGAATGGAAGGTGAGGAATTAAGACAGGTTTTTCTGCGAGTGGTAGCAGGCAGGTAGAAATGCTTTGAGGGAGAAGCAGCAGGAATAAGGACATGTTTTAGATTGTCAGTGTTGGAGTGTATTTGTTTCTTCAAGGAGAAGCCCAAGGAGAGGAAGGAGGGAGGTGGGAAGTGTGAGAAGAGAGCTTGGGCAAATTGAAGCAGCAAGCTCAGGAGCGGGTAGGAGAGATCAAGAGCCCGGGTGGGCAGCAGGATATTTATTTCTCTAGAAAGGAAGACACTTGAGGTGGAAGGAGGACATTGGTACAGGCTCCGACCTTTGGGCTTAGTGCCTGGTGTTTCTCGTCTGGTGTGGAGTCAGTTATCAATTCTCTATGGCTTAGGAGTTATGGTGTTTGAAATAAAAAGAAATAGGAGTTTGGAGATATAGGAGTTTTAGATGAATTTTTCTTAGTTTCGTTACTGAACTTCAACATACTTCTATATGGTCAGTTTACTTTTGTTCTAGTGGAGATATATTTTCACAAGGGAAAATGCATTTTAAGGTGATTTATGAGGGCTAAAATAAGGTTGACTTTTCTGAGTGGCTCATTTTGATGGGATGCTTTTTCTCTGGGCTTTTACTATAGAAGTAGCCAGGCCACTGATAGCTGTATACTAAGAATCTATGGAAATTAACATCTTTTTTTTTTTTTTGGTGCTGGGGGCTTAACCCAGGGCCTTGCGCTTGCATGCTCTGCAAGACACTGAGCTGTACCCCCAGCCCTTTTTATTTTATTTTATTTTTTTTTAACTTTTTGAGACAGGGTCTCGCTAAGTTACACAGACTGCCTCTGGTCTTGAACTTGCAATCCGCCTGCCTCTGCCTCCTGAACTGCTGGGGTTCAGGCATGTGCCACCGCGCCCGGCTGGAAATTAACATCTTCAAGATCAGCTTGTCTGTTCTACTTTATTGGTGCACACCTCAAGTCACTCTCATCCGAGCTGTGCCTTTCTCAGTAGCCAGTGACAGAGTGACACATGTGCACGATCCCCGTCCTTGAAAACCTGTACATACATTCATTCAGTTTCTAACTGACAGGTGGTAATGTAAAACTTCATGTCTCAAGTATTTGGAACTCTCTGTCTTCCAAAAGAAACAATAGTATAATGGTTCTAGCATCTCAGGAAAGCCTATAAAAGACTATTTAATCTAAAGTATGTCTGAATTATTAAAAATAATTACTGTTTATAACCATGTTTGTATCAGAAAATGCATCAAATTTCAACTTCTAAAGTAAGAAATGTTCCTCCAATTCTATTTTATTTTACTTATCAGTTGACTGGATCTTCCCCCACTACCTAGTTGTCTGGTAGTGAAAAAAGTGGCATCCAGCACAGGCTACTTGGGTGGCTCCCATGAAGATCAGGAAGGGAGAACTGAGACACAGGCTCTCTTCAAACCTGGCTGTAGTGCTGGTGTATGCCAGCGGAGGAGTCTCCTTCCTGTTTGTGCTCTGAGATATGGGCCCCTGCCATTATATATGCCCCAACTTTCTATCTTCTTTCTCTTTGTAGATTAGCATTTCTCAACCAGACCCAATTTTGCCTTTCCTCCTCCCTATGATACTCAGGGATATTTGCCAGTGACGAGAGATATTTTTTGGTTTTTACAACTGGGGTGATACTGTTAGTATCCAGTGGATATAGACCAGGGATGCTGCTAAATGTTCACCACAAATGTTCATAGTGCCAAAGTTGAGAACTCCTGCTTTAGATCATTGGGGCTGGTTAGAGGGTTTTTATTTTGTTTTGGTTTGTTTTTGCCCCCCTTTTGATTTACTACTGCACAGAAAGAGAATCTGTGTTCCCTGATTCTCTTCCACCTTCTATTCTTGAAGCAAACTCAGAGCCCTTTTGAGGTTTTTCTAAGGACTTTATTATTATCACAACATGGAGATAGATAGGCTAAAAATAAAAAAGAAAATTACAGCTTTGGGAAATCTTAATTAAAAGCCAAGCATGCCACCCATTGGACTTGAAATAGAACACAAGTCTGAACTTCTGTAAGCTTCAATCCTTTTTTCCCCATGGTGGTTTGCCCCTCCCCTGGGCCTCCCTCCTTCCTTAGCCATTCTGCTCAACTGTGCAGACCCTGGCAGCGATCTTTTTTTCACTGTTCCTCCCAATGTGGAGTGGCAGGGAGGAAAAGTCCATGGGTTATTTTAATGAGGAATTAGAGTGGAGCTCCTTCATACTGCGTAGACCCAGTCAGAACTATTTTCTGTTGGCCTCCTTCCTTTCAGAAATTCACAGGATGAGATTATTTCAAGCATTTGGCTAAGTACTGGTGGTCAGCACAGGGCCCTTCTTTCTCTGTTCTCCTGTTCTTTTCACTGTTGCACTGTATGATCAATACCAGCTTCTTGGGCACATGGCTCATGCAGTTGGCGAGGACCCAATGCTTGGAAGAGGCCCTGACTAGAAGAAAAAGCTTGAGCTTAGTTTAATGGTCTACTGTGGTCCCAATGAAGTTCTTAGTATTTTTTCCAGTAAGAGGCCTCATAGTTTTATTTTTCTACTGGCCTTGAAAATGAGGTAGATGCTACTGCTTGCCAAAGTATTCCCAACCAACCCAGAAGAGAGGCAGTCTGCTTGAGTGAGAGGGCAAAGAGGAAGAGTTTTAAGATACTTATGGTAGCAAGAAATTCCTAGCTGGGAATCTGGGAAAGAGGGGTAGATTCATATGCATGTAGTTGGACTCTTCCTTTGTTAACATCTTTCAGCACTGATTATTTTTGCTTTGCTTATATTCGTTAATTTTACTAAAATAACCAACATCTTATTAAGTGTTACTTTACGACCCACAATGTGCTATAAGCCATAGGTAGAGTAAATTAGTGAACTTATAATTGCTATGTACTGGGCACACTGAAGTGTTTTAAAACCTCCTTATTTAATTTCCATAACTCTTGGGATTTGTTTTTATTGTCCCACTCCATACAATAGGAGACTAATATTTGTAGAGAATAAGTTAGCTGTCCAAGTTTATAATGCTAGTGACAAAGTAATAATTTGAACATAGGTTAGTGAGTCTAACCTAGTCTCATTCATTGTGCCACTCAGAAGTTAGGGATTTCTAGCCTCACAGTTGATGGTCAAGTCAAGGTTATGAGTAAGAATGGAAGATCAATATCTTTATGTTCAGTGAATTTTTTAACACTATACACATACATCAGTGCTTTGCAAATTGAATATGATGGTAAATGAAAACTGATGATATATTTGATGTATATGTTTTTCAATGTGGTCATTAGTAGTAGCTGTTAGTATAATTAATCTACAATAGTTTTTTGTTTTTTCAGTACTGGGGGTTGAATCAAGGGTCTTGCACTTGCTGGGCAAATAGTGTATCACCAAACTGCACCACTAGTCCTCTTTTAATTGTTTTATTCTGAGATAGGGTCTTGCTAAGTTGCATAGACTGCCTCTGGCCTCAAACTCACAATCCTCCTACCTCAGCTCCCCTGAGCTGGGATTACAGGCTATAGAGGTATTCTTACAGAAGAAAATTCAAAGCCTTCCATGATATATGCTTAGTAAACCACTCCCTCTTCCATTTTATGAAATACTTGCTCACACACATTGGTAGTGTTACTTTTCTGGTAGTGATTCTTGGAGGAGTCATCTCAATCTTTTAATTTCCTTCACTGAATGAAAATTTGGTGTTTTGTGTGATTGACATTTGCAAAGGGATATAAGAAAGCTTATTTGGAGTGACTAAATAGTACCAAGCCTGCAGCTGTACCACTGTGGTGTCTGATTCTATCAGATCTCAGAAGCTAAGGAGGGTTGGGCCTGGTTAGTACTTGGATGGGAGACTGCTTGGGAATACCAGGTGCTATAGGCTTGGGAGAAGGATCTGGTGACCCACTCCCAAAAATCAATCAGGCATTGAAAACCCTATGAATAGCAGAGAAGCACTGACAATAGTGTTTCTTATGTTGCATATAGGGTGTCTACGAGTCAGACTTTTGGACATGTAGTCAGGAGGGACCAATCCCTGGAGAAAGACATCATGTTTGGGAGAGTGGCAGGTCAACAACAAAAAAAAGAAAACCCTCCACCAGATGGATTGACACAGTGTCTGGAACAGTGGGCTTAAACATGAATAAGATCATGTGCATGGCACAGAGTCGGGAAGTGTTTCATTCTGCTGTACATAGAGTCACTATGAGTCAGACTCCACTTGACTCGACGGCACCTAACAACAACATAGGTCAGACACTAACTTGATGGCACCTAATAACACCAACACTAACAAATAGTACCAATTTTTTGTTTTTTATTGTGTGAAGTACCTCAAATTACAGTTAAACTTTATGTCAGTTTTAGCTGAATATATCACAAGCCTGGCCTTCTTAATTTTTCATAACAAGCAAGCATCAAACACAGGTTGTCTAAAATTGATGATTTGCACAGTATTTGTTGACAAATAAGGATTTGAACATACATTCCTTAAAAGGATGCTTATCCTAAGTAACTTAAGAGTAACTCGATAGTGTTCATAATATTTATTGATATGGCTTCAGCCTTTGATGTCATGAATTGAAGGGTTTGAGGCCTATACTATATCTTCTAACACAGAGCCAAACATGTAAATGCTCTTTCAGAGTTTTCACTGTTAAGAGCAAGTCTGTTTAACCACCCTGACCTGATCTTAATTGCAGCTGCATCACTGACTAGTTGTGTATCCGTCGGTAAGTAACTTAATCTTTCCAAGCTTCAGTTTCTTTCCCTGTATGGGATTAATAATATCTTCTTCAAAATGCTGTAGGACAGAGTAACTGAATTCCTGTACAGAAAGCACTTTGCTTAGTGCCAGGCCTCGGGAAAAGGCTTAATGGCAAAGATTTCCCTCCTCATATTTCATCAGGACAGTATGATTAGGTATAACCTCACTGGCAAAACAAAACCTTGGGCAAGCTCTTTCTCTACACCTAAACAATTAGGTACACTTTTAAGTAAACTTAACACATGAAGCAACTGGAGGCTCCAATGAAATTATACCTAGAAGGCCAATATTTTCTAGTCTTTTGCAATGAAGAGGGTGGAATACTATATACTTTCTATCTTTGGCACAATTAGGATTAAATTTGGGGACCTTGGTGATCACTGTCCACCACTTCTTTATGTACACTACCATTCTCTCACTCCAAAGAAAACTAGTTTTTCTTAAACCAAGATCTTTGTACCTGCATCAGAATCACCTAAGGTGCTTATATAAAAAACAAAAAGAAAAACCAAAAAACCAAATTTAGCTACTTCACCCCAGACCTATATAGCAGAATTTCTGAGGGTGAGGCTTCAGAATATACATTTAAAATAAGCCGCCTTGATTACTGTTTTGTATAAAATCACTTAGAAATACTGCCCTTTGCTTAAGCTATTGCCTTGGCTAGGAATAGTCTTTCCTCTTCTGTATGCCAATAGGACATTTATACACGGTTTTCTAGAGCTCTTTCTTTCTAAAAGCCTTGCTAAATCTTTAGAAAATCAGGTTAGTTTTGTGTCTTCATTATTACAGTTACTGTAATCTTCCATGTAGAGTTTTGCTTGTTTTCCACCAAACAAAGCTCCTGGAGGGTAGCAGTTGCCAGTTAGACCAACAGCCATTTCCAGTGCCCAGCAACATACTTGGCATATAATGGGGACTCAAAGAATATTTATTGAATTTGGATTGATCCTCTGTTTTCCTTTTAAACCCTCCTCTTTTGACTTCTCTGAAAAGCACAGATCTGCTCAGAGTATATAGTAATAAGTTCAGGGTGATGGAGGGTAATAATAATAATAAACATCAGTCTCAATTCATAGAACATCACGTTTGTGTGTGCTTGTGAAGAGTTATTTTGTGATCCCTGTTTCTTCCTCATCTTCTTCTTGCATGTTCTTCATAAAGCAAGGTAAATATCTCAAAGGCCAAGTTAAATCCTCAGCCATTAAAAGGTGAAAATGCTGCAGTTATTTATACCTTGGGTTACTTTTACTTTCAGTAAATATATTTGTTGGCTCATTTAACCAAAGAAGCAGCTTTTGTGAAACACCATCCTGTTTGTCCCTGGGAGGCTAAGATAGATAAGCACATGCAGCTATGCTTCCACTGATATCCTACATGCATTAAGTAAAAGAGAACTGTGAGGAGAAAGGAATAGAGATGAGCCTAGTGACTACTAAGATGCTTTCTCCAGAGATGCATTGCTCCATCACTGACATTTCAGGCACTTCTGTGCTTTTAAATGACTTTTAGCCCCACTTTGTTCTCAATCAGGTGGCTTATTGGACAGGGCATTGCCCAGACTGTTGCCAATAGCAGGCTATGTACATGTGGGAGCTGTCCAATTTTCTAATACGCTGGAGGGTGACAAACAGAGAAAGATATTAGAGGCTCTTACAGGATCTGCTTGGTGGGGATTAAAGAGGCATGTCATAACTGAGGGTGATAGCATATTCATTTTGGGACTTCATTCAATTATTAAAACATCTTTTAAGAATTATATTTATTGATTATTTGATATCACTCCAGGCAATAAGATTAAGTTGAGAAAAATAATGGAATTAGGTGAGTGAAATCAACTTTCCAGGTTACAATTAATGATAACAGTAGTGCTTATGAAGTGTGCTGGAAGAAACTAGGTAGCGATGATAAAGGAGGACTCCTTCCAAATTTGGAGAGACTTGAAGATTGTTGGAAAAGAACTCCAGGGGAACACAGTCACTTAGTAAACAGCAGTAGTTCACAAGTGAGTAGGTTAGGGAATTTTTAACTTGGTCAGAGGAAGACTTCTCCTTTTCCTTGTTCCCTCCAAAGCATTGAGGGCTATAAAGTGGCTGGAGATAATAATAATAAAAAAAAAGATCATGGGATTTGGGGAGAGGAGCTGACTGGCTTATAGAGTAAATTTAATAAAGGTTGGATAGAAGTGGGATGGGATAATAAAGTAAAATGGATGTGGGGGAGAGTTATTGTGTGTTGACCATCCCTTGAGGATCAGGCATGGGAAGAAAAAGACAGTGGTCATTGTCTCAGCTGGACAAAGTTTGTGTTTATTACAAATCAGAGACTACAAGAAGTGCCTTGTGCTGACCCTTAGTCATCAGACTCTCCTTCCATGCCAGCCCCTGCCAACCATTCCTGTAGCTTTATCTATTTTAGGAGGTCATATCAGTTGAATCATGCAGTGCAGAAAAGAGTGACTTCTTTGCTCAGCATACTGCCTGCTGTATGCACATTGAAAACGTATGTTAAAATGCAGAGAATCCCTGGATACCATGAAAACAACAAAGCAGGGAAAAATCTGAGAAAATGGGTATAGTGAAAAAGCGAATTAGGAACATACTGAAATCTAAACAGACGTTTACACATGAAGACTCTTCCAGCTGTCAGTGAAATGAGGTGAGCTTATTAGCTTTTCGTGATTGGTAGAAGGAGAAGGAGGAAGTGATCTTGACCTCTTAATGTTTTCTTTCCTCAAGCTAGCCTTCTCTTCTCTAACCTGTCCCTAATCTTTCCCTATTCCTCCCTTGCTTCCCTGGGAGCACACACACACACACACACACACACACACACACACACACACACACACTCATTTTCACAGCATAAGCATTTCATATTTTTTGCTCCTGAACTCTGGAGATGATACTTTTACTGTCAAAAGAACACATGCAAAACCCGTGTGTGCATATCAAATTCTGACTTAGCAATATAGTTGAGGGCTGTCAGATAACATGTGCTACTGGTACTGGGACCTGATAAAATCTAGAATCATATACCCATGTTTCAATCCAAGATTTATTTTGGAAAAATTTCTGTCCTTTTCATGTCGTTTTCCTTCCTACTGACAAACTTAAAAGCTAATTAAAAGTAATGGGTCCAAAATTATCTTTCAATATCTGGAATAAGAATTCTTACATGTAAAATATTAGTGATCATATCTGTCCTTAATTTCCATGCTTTTAGTTTTTGGTATTGCTGGTTCATTTTTGAAAATTAAATTATAGAGTTGTCCCTTAGTATCTTCAGGGGATTTGTTCTGAGACCTTTTGCTGATAACAGAATCTACAGATGCTCAAGTCCCCTGTAGGAAATGGTGTAATATTGGCATATAATCTGTGTATATCTTCTCATATACTTTAATTCATACATACCTAATACAATGTAAATATTATATAAATTGTTCTTATACTGTATGGTTTAGGGAATAATGTCAAGGGAAAAATGTTTGTACATGTTCAGTACAGATATAACTTTTTCTGAATATTTTTTATCTGAAGTTGTTTGAATTAGTGGATACAGAACCCAGAGATACAAAGGGCTGAATGTATGTATGTTCATATACACATATACACATGCGTATACATGTTCATATACACATATACACATGTGGGTTTTGCATATACTAATTGGAAATGTAAGTAGATTTTGTTTTCCTTGCTTTTTTCCTGTAGCTGTGTTATTCAAAACAAAGATTTTTTTTCTTCCAAAAAGTAAAAGGAAAGCAGGCAGGGTTTCTTGAGACATTTATCACATTCAACAATTACTACCTTCATCTGACCATTTTTTTTTTTTTTTCGGTGCTGGAAATTGAACTTAGGGCCTCGGTGCATGTTAAGCAAGCGCTCTACTAATTGAGCTAAATCCCCAGCCCCACCTTCATCTAACTCTTGATATCCATGATGATTAATGAACTGTTGTCCTGTCATTGTTGACCTGTTCATATTGGGTGCATATTCTGCTGATATGATTTGTAGGGAGACATAAGGTGATGTAACTATATGTCACAGGTTTTAGAGGAGAGCAAAGCAGTCTGTTGCAGGTTACTCCTGTGCTAGCACTGAGGTTATTATATGTCTAACATATTACTATTTTGGCATAAATAGAATTATACTGCCATATCTTCTCATTTTGTCTGGAGGGCAATTATCTGATACCTTCCATATACCCAGAAATCAGAATATAAGCCCAAAAGTCCAGAGAATGGGCAACATTTACTAAAGTTAAATACAATAAACCTGTGCCTACTGTATGACAGGTGACTTTTATGTATTGGCTTATTTAATATCCCACAGTAGTTTTATGTAATAGTCATTGTTCCCATCTTTACAGAAGAGGAAATTAAAATTTCCAAGGAAGTTTTAGAACATGGCCAAGGTCATATGTCTCCTGGGTGGTTGAGCTACGATTTCAACATGGGTTTGTACTTTGTCCAGATACTCAGGCTGAGGCCAGTTGCTTCCATTTTCAGTCATTAACACAAATTTTTTTTCAGTACCAACTATGTGACAGACGCTGCTATCAAAGATGAAAGGCAGTTAGAGAGTCTTGTAGAATCCGTTGTTTTTCCTTGCCTGCATTAAATATGATGCAGGGTAGGAAAGAAATAAGGCTTGAGGGAAAGGAAAATGTCTATCTTGTTGACTATTGCATCCACAGGATAAGCCAGCACATAGTAGGAGCTCAATAAATATATGCCAAATGGATGAATGACATTTGTGAGAAGAAATAGCTAACTAGGAGAAAGACTCAAATATAAAAAGAATATAAATAAAAAGTATAACTGTCTGGGATCAACTAGTGTTTTGTGCTCACTGATGCCCAGAATGATGACGTGGGGCCCCTGAGTGTCTGTGGTGACCCAGGCCCTGTTCAACAGGGAGAAAGTCATTTATGAATAGAACATCAGTTTATAAACCAAGCTGATACTAAGACATTTCAGAAAAATTGTCATTAAAAATGGGTCTTTTTCCCCCTTAAAGTGCACTTAAGGTCTAAGCATCAGGTCTTAGAAAAATCACCTATGCTGGGTGGCTCTTTCCCTAATGATATTGTATAAAGAGGTTAATATGTATTATTATTTGTTTTCCTTTATCTGATGAATTTTAACATTAAAATACCATGCCAAGTGAGTTTTTAAAAAATTCAAATTACATTTTTGGAAGATACCTTATAAATAACTGTATATAGTATACAGTATATAATAATCTACAGTATAGTAACAAATGAGTAGATTTCATAAAATGACAAAACAACATTTTTGAGTAATGTCATCTGAAAGAGTTATGATGTGTTGAAATAATTCACATTTGGACTATCATTTAGCTTGTTGTAAGAAAAAGATAAGAAAATTACAGGAAACTATTGAAATGATTTAAATCTCATTATTCAACAGCATCGATGCGCTACTTTCTTGTCTCAAGAATATACCTATTAACAGTGACATTTTGCCTTACAGCTTTTCTGGGAGAAGAGGCTACAAGGACTTAGTGCATCAGATGTAACAGAACAAATTATAAAAACCATGGAACTACCTAAAGGTCTTCAAGGTATTACCTAAGTTTAGATGAGCAGATATTTATTAAGTACCTACTGTGTGCCAGGCACTGGGATAAATGCAGTGGATTTAGAATTGACTGATACTGGGTCTTTGTTTTCAGGGGTCATGTGCCTTGCTAAATGGCATACCTCTTGCAATGTAGTGGTACACTACAAGTGGTACACTTCCAATTAGTACCCAGGGAAAATGTACATGAAAACTTTTATGTTATAGGGATACTTCTGTGTAGTATATTACTTTAGATTTGTTTTCTGTGTAAAACCTTTGTCTCTAGGTCAGGTTCATCATCCACTTTAGACCACGTTCTGCTCTTAGCATTGAATGCAGATGAACAAAAGGATTCACCAAGCTTCTTGCTTGTAGCATCTGGCCCCAATATTTGCCTTTTCTCTTATCCTCTTACAAAAAGAACAGCTAACAGCTCTCTTTCTGCCCCTCCACAGACTGCTAATATAAGCAGAAGTGGGAATATGGACTTTGGTCCATAACAGCAAAAAGTAGGATCTGGGGTGGAGAACTCAGTTGCCTACCTACCTGTCAAATCACATGGTAACTTCAAGTTCTAGGATAACCTTATTTTTCAAGCATTAAAACTTTGGCTCCTAAATCTTGATATATTGTGGGTTATTCAAAAGTCCTTATAATTCTCAGTTGGACTGTTGTGACATCCCTTTATGTTCTTAGAAATTGGTGCTTTAACTAATTAACCAAGTTTAGAACTTTAAGCAATTTATTGAAATCTGGCTATGGTGCCAGTCTCCTATAAGTTGTCAAGGTGTGCATTTATAAATTCTGTGAATCTGGATATTTTGTTAGGCATTTGATAGAGCTAATAAAGCTGCAGGTACAGCATGCTTGAACTGACTTTTCCTTTCATGTCTGGAAACAAAGAAGATAAGTGTTGAGATATTGCTGGCAACTAATGTCAAAAGTTTTAGGGAGAACTATTCCAGGATACAATGGACACTTGTGTCAAGGGACACTTGAATATAACTTATTACTGTTATAAGGTAGTTAGATTACTTAAACAATTGACCTTGCTTAAGGAAATACAACTAACTTTTCAAAAGCTTAGTACCTTAAAAAATACATTTTACAGTTAAAGTTTGACTTAAGATGCTTAGCTCTTTTGTTACTGTTTCTTTAATGTTAATTCTTTGGTGCATAATATCTATTAAGTGGGTACGTACTGTCCTTTGCTGCTTTGGCTTGTGTCAATTTTAAATATAACATTCCAAATGCAGACAAAAGTGTTGGTTATTTTAGGTCACATAAGGCTCGCTTAGCACCCTGGGAATTTTCCTCTCAGTGGTACTTCTTATTCTAATTGCAGGAGTTGGTCCAGGTAGTAATGATGAGACCCTTTTATCTGCTGTTGCCAGTGCTTTGCACACGAGCTCTGCACCAATCACAGGACAAGTCTCCGCTGCTGTGGAAAAGAACCCTGCTGTTTGGCTTAACACATCTCAACCCCTCTGCAAAGCTTTCATTGTCACAGATGAAGACATTAGGTAAGGCAGTTCAACTTGAACAACTTGGGTTTTGCTTGTGGACAAATAATATGCTGCCCATTAGGTTCAGTGCCACAGCTAGTAGAGGCTGAGTATCCCTAAGCTGAAACTCTAAAATTTAAAATGCTTTAAAGTCTGAAACATCTTGAGGTCTGACATAATGTCACAAGTGAAAAATTCCATACCAGAGAACATTGTTTCACACAATAAATTATTTTAAAAAATTATATAAAATTCCCTTCAGGCTGTGTGTGTAAGGTATATTTGAAACCTAAGTGAATCTTGGGTTCAGACTTAGGTCCTATTTATCCCCAAGATCTATCTCATTATGTATATATAAATCCTATAAAATCTGAAAAAATCTGAAATCTTTGTGGTCTCATGCCTTTTGGGTAAAGAACCCTCAACCTATAAGTGATGAGTCTACCAGAAAGTTACATTTTTTTTTAATAGAGCTTTTTGGGAAACTAATGGAAAGTAATAAAAGACCTTTGTAAGAAATACGTGCTTGAAAAAGGAAGAAGTGCAGCATATTAGAGGGATCATCACCAGCGTGTCTATTACTAGATCAGTTATGTTCTCTACACATCATTTTCACAGTGTGTTTTGCAATTTCGGCTTCTCAGTTTCAGGTCTAATGAGTCCCTTTGGCTCACCATGCCTTTTGTGAATTTTCTTTTTTGATTTGATTTGATACATGGCAGTGCTACGGGGTTGAACCCAGGGCCTGCCACAAGCTAGGCAAATGCTCTACTACTCACCCACACCTCCAGACCCTTCATCATGCCTTTTGTAACTGCTTCCTGCATTGGTCTGTTTGCAAACCAACCTCTCTTTAAAGCAGATGAGACCCCTGCTGCTTTCAGTTAAATTGTGCTTTCAAGTTCAGTTGTTATTTTGATTATGCTTGCCTCACTTAAGCTTAATTTAGAGATTTCCTTATATCTATTTCACTTTATTACAAGTAAAGATTTAAGGTGGTTACACACACACACATACATGCACACAGACACTAGAGCAAAATGAGAAGCAAATGAGGAAGAGCAAAAAGTAAAGCAATAATAAAACGGAGTCAGATGTAGAGAGGATATTAGCTGCATCTATTAACATCTTTTATTCTTTTCTAAGACTGGGCCATGAATTAAGTTTTTATTAGCAGATATTAAGGGGAAAACATCCACTGCACATTGATAGTACCCTGAAAGTATAAGCAAATCATTGCTCAAATTACTGTTCCACATAGTAAGGCCACAGAAAAGTTCTTGTCCAGAATTTAAGAACTTCAGCATTATTACTTTGTAAGGATGATAATGGTACTGTAGTACATTGTGTTGCCTTTAAGAATATGACAGTATTTCACGTATATTTTATTATTTCTATCTTCTGACTGTAAATCAAGGTTTTGCTGGAGGAGTATTCTTAGATAAAACCAGCAGATGGCACTTTTGAATCACTAATTTAAAAATACGTTTTCTATTTTTATTTTTTCTAAATCTATAAAAATGATAAAAAATGTTTCTAAATGCATGAGTCTAGCCAGTTTATAATTGGAAAGTCTTCTAATTATAAGTAATTCCTTTTGCAAAGATATAAAACAGTTCAAAGTTGTATGGGCTTCATGCTCATCTTTATTTTTGAAGAAGTTAAAATAACAAAATTTAAAGGCAAGGAATCAACTTGCCCTTTGGATTATTCTTACCCTTGAGGAAGAAAATTACATGGGAAACAAGTTCTTTTCCATCTTTGAATGAACACAGAGCTGTTGTTGTTAGGTGCCCATGAGTTTGGTCTGACTCATAGTGACCTTATGTCGGGATTTCAGTGGCTGATTGTTTAGGGATTGTTTCAGGAATGGGCTTCCGTGTCCTTCTCCTATTTTTACGATGCTAGAGGGATAGAACCTAGGGCCTCAGAGCGTGCAGAGCAGCACTTTACCAACTGAGCTGAATCCCAGCTGAACACAGAGTTAGTCAGCAGGAATTCCACCAGGTCATTGCGGGTGTTGACTGAGGTTCTCTGAATGTTATCATGGGAATACCAATGGCTTCAACATCAAATCTTTAAATAGTGGGGAAAACACTTTCAAAGCCAGTTCTGGGTGATTTCTTTTTCAGCTAAAGTTGTCTAACAAATTGCTAATTTGGTTTAATCAACAGAGCAGATATTACTAAGCAGACATTCCTTGTTGGATTAATACAGATGCAAAATAAATTGCTGCAATTGGAGTTGCTCCTCTTCCCCTAGTTGGGTAGCCATTATTCCTTTCATATAAACTTTCAGTTAAAGATCATCTTCTTGCACAGAGGCCATGTTAATTTTCTCTGTGTTATTCTAATTTAATACGTGTATTGTCAAAGTAAGCACTCAATTAAAGCACTCACTGTTAAGTACATACCTTTTGAGCCTATGTGATAATATTTTCATTCATAGGTGTATTTGTTTTCTAGTACTTTGTAACAAATTCTCACAAATTTTGCAGCTTAAAGCAAGACCCATTTATGAACTCACAGTTCTCTTGTTCAGCAGCCTGGATTCTCTGCTCATGTCTTACAAGGCTGAAATCAAAGTGTTGGCTGGATCGCATTCCCTTGTGGAGCTTGAGATTCTCATTCATGTACATATGCTTGTTATAGAATTCACTCTTGTAGTGGTAGGGCTAAGACCCCTGTTCTCTTGGATATGGGACGGGGGCTGCTCTCAGTTCATAAAGGCTGCCTGCAGTTCTTTGCTGTGGGCCCCTCCGTGTGCCCCTACATGCTGCTTTCGGGATAGACCAAGCCCCATTAAGGGCTCTTATTAGGTCAGACCTACTATATTAATCTTTCTTTTGATTAATTCAAGGTCATTTGATTAGTAACTTAATCATGGAGTAATATCCCATGGTACCCACAAATTTCACTCATCCTTAAGGGGAGAAGTTGTACAAGGCATATATATGGGGGTGTGCAGAACTCTTGGGGAACATGGTAGAATTTTGCCTACCAGAGAGGGTGAGCACTTTGATTTCCATGTTCATAAAGGTGGGAAGTAGTGTTCCAAGTAACAGATCATAGGGCTTAAGATATACTTCATTCCAAAGCACCCTTCACTCCATTCTCCCTGTCTTCCCAGTGGAACTGCTCCAGGACAACACAGGCAGTGAGACTGATGTGCCATTTGGCATAGACTTGGAGTCGCTGGGCCAGAGGGGAGAAGAACTATGGAGGAAATAAACAGATGTGCTCCCATTGACCCTGCACCATTACATGAACATCTGTTGAGTTCCAGTTTCTTTTAGTATAACAGGCTGTAGAGCTTGGATTGAACCAGTAACTGCACCCCTACACCCCTCTCTGAAAATTCATTTAAAAACTAGAAGTTGATGCATCGTGACCCTTTGCAATGTTTCTTTTAGTACAGATACCTAAAGTTTTGTGGTTACACAGTATATGTTACCTCTTCCTTGTCACTGTGCGGCTCCATCTTCAGCTCTACTTGCATCCTCACCATCCTTCTTCCACTCTCAGAGGAGGACGTGTCCTGTTCTCTCTTCCAGGCTAACCTACCCACTCCTGCCTTTGCCTGTTCATTTCTTATTTTCACCAGGACCTTTATCTATCAGTCTTCCCCTTTCTCTCCTGTTTCTTCGACTTTTGCCGCTCCGCTTGGTGCTGGATGCAAATTTCTCTCTTGCCCACTCAGGGAGCTACTCAGTTCCTCTCCTGCTTTTTAAAGATGAAATGCATTCTCACAGCTCTTTTCCTGGGTTTTGTTCTCCACCCAATGGTTCAGAGCCTTTTTTATGACCCAGAACAATTAACTCTCACTTTTGAGGTCTCTTGCAATCACCAAGACTGAGAAAATCATGGCATCTTCTTGACCTACTCAGCTCATCTCTGTGGCAAAGATGCTTTTTCTGATCTCTATTCTTAGTCCAGAATCATGTTGTCCTGGCTTTTCTGTGCTGATCTGTTGGCTGCAGGCCTGGGAATCCAGACATGCTGTCTCCTAACCCAGCCGTAATGCCAGACCACATCCCAGCCTGCTGTGCCTCTGGTTCCTCTCTCTCAGTGCTTCATCAAAGAAGTCACTCTCTTCATTTTCCCTGTTGCCTCCCTCTTGTATCCCTGCTTTGAAGTTATTTCTAATTATTCTTTATAGGAGTAACCCAAAGTATTCACATACATGAAATTCTTGAAGTTAGGGAAGAGGTCGCTGAATTCCTTCCATGATTCTCAGGAAGGCAAAGGATGTCTGCCTGGAAATGTCTTTGTTTGTTTTTTATTTTGTTTTTCATCAGTAGTGTTTGGTTTGTGAGCATAGAAGAAACCTTTGCAAAGTCTTAAGGAGAAGGAAGTGTTTTTTTTCCCCCCAGTAACTTAATGATTTTCAAGTGGGGATGAACTTCTGTAGCAGTTTCATATTTTCATTCTTTACTAAATTGTCAGTGTTTTCTTTTCCCCTTGTATTTTTGAAAAGGAAACAGGAAGAGCGAGTACAACAAGTGCGCAAGAAATTGGAAGAAGCACTGATGGCGGACATCCTGTCCCGGGCTGCTGACACAGAAGAGATGGACATTGAGATGGACAGTGGAGATGAAGCCTAAGAGTATGATCAGGTAAGCTGGCACCAGGCACAGAGATGTGTGGAGCCTCAGGTGCTACTTTTCCTGTTCTTCCCTTCTGTAGACTCCTCAGCAGTGAATTGAAGATCTGCTCCTTGGGGCTGCGCATGTGTGCCTTTGGCCTCTCTCTCTGTATTTGAGGGCTATGCACGTTGTTGTGCCCATTGGTTCTCATTCTGCAAGCACGTTTGCACCCCTGCAATGATCCTCCCTCACTGGCTCCAGAGGCAGCTGGAGCTTCCAACAAAAGAAATATGCAAGGGATCCTTATCCCCCTTTATGAAAACCAGGTAGAAAATGGCCAAAGTGTCATGAAAGCAGAGGAAGAAGAAAAAGACTCTGTTAGTTTGGAAGGAGTGGCTGCAGAGAGGAAGGTGGCTGTCACCTGCACCTTATTAGCTTCCTAGCCCTCTTTAGAATTATGGTGATAAGATAGGCAAGTTCTTTCCTTTTTTCTAGGTTCTTCCTACCACAGACTCAACATAGGGAGAATAGCATGGACACTGACAAGTATAATACATCATTTACCTTAAGGATCGAAATTTTGATCTTACTCTAGACTCACATATGGGGTTCATGGGCTCTGCATCTTAGGTTCTACAGTGTCTGTAGATGATCACACTCTGATCTCCACAGCTTCACTGTGGCAGCTTTCTTCTCAGCTTCTGTCTTGCATCTTCATAGTCCTTCTGTTATTTTCTGCCACCAATATGCCATTTTCTTTTGTTCCACTAGAAGCTAAAACTAAGAGAGAGAGAGAGAGAGAGAGAGAGAGAGAGAGAGAGAGAGAGAGAGAGAGAGGGTATAGCTGACATGATGTGAAGGGTTGAAAAAGCCTGTCTAAGGGAGTGACATTTACCTTAGGCCTGAAAGGTGTGTAGAAACAGGCCAGAGGAAGTTCAGGTAAAAAATGGTCCCATTAGACGTGACAGCAAGGAGAAGCTTGGCTTTTTTCAAGAATGAAGAATAATTGAATGTTGGTTGGAATGTAATATGTCTGTGGAGGGTGGAGGAGTATGGGGGCAGTATGCCTAATCATGGTAGGGGCTGTGGGTTATGGTTAAGGATGTTGAGCTTGATCACTAAAACCAGCAAGGATCCACTGAAGGGTTGGTGGCAAGATCAGATTTGTAAGATCACTATGGCTGCTACTGCTACAAAAAAAGATTGGAGTAGGGAAAGCGTGGAAGCCAGGAGATCAATTGGCACGATGTTGTGGTAGTCTAGGAAGAGATGGTGGTGACTCTCTTGAAATATATTTGGCGGTAGAATCAAGTTGACCTGGTGCCTGAGTAGATGTGATCTTGGGAGAGTGGCAAGGATGAATCAGATTTCCACTGGAGACCTGGCCTGCAGGAAGAGAGCCCTATTTTCAGGAGCAGACCAAGGGTAGGGAGTGGAGAGAGGATGAGTTTAATTGTTGACACCATCTTGCTATTCCCTGAGTTCTTTAATTCAAGAGTGGCTCCTGCCACAATGATGTCAAAAACAAATTATAAATATAATGTCTTATGTGTACATGTCCGGTGGCTGCAAAGCCATTCTGTTACATAATTTTCTGACCATACAGAACTGTCTGAATCCAGTCCTATTTGAAGTTTTATTATTTACTAACTGAGGACAGGAAGATGCTGTGTTGACATCCTGCACTTTGCATTCCAAGCTGGCAAGGAAGTGCTCTCTGAGCTTTGCTGAGTGCCCTTAGTACGTGTGAAGTCTGTTGGAGAGAAGACTGTGCATATTTCTTTTGTTGGAAGCTCCAGCTGTGCTGCCTCTGGAGCCAGTGAGGGAGAATCATTGTGCCTGTGCCAGGTCTGGTACCATTGCCTCAGAATGGACTCTGGGAGGCCTGCTTCATCTGTCAGAACTTCTAGCTTTTGGGCAGACTTTTCTCCTGAAACCAATTTGGGATAAACAAGGGCCATTTAGTTGAGGTTTAACTGGACCTGTGCTTCCCCTGCAGATTACTTTCCAGATTGCTATCAAGGCAGCACTTAAATGATTCATGTACACAGGCATGTGTTCTAGCCACTTTGCGCTTATAGAAGCTAGCACCTCCTCATTGCCTTGCACAAATATGGATAGCAGTAGTAACAGAGGAGTTATTGTTGAGTAATTAGAGTTTTAAGTGGTCCTTAAAAAGTGGCCATTATTTTGGCATGTTAGGTAGGGAGAAACTCATGTTATGTATGTCCTATTCTAAATTCAAGAATGACATTGTAAGGCTAAGCCATTAGACTTGTAGGTTGTGGAAGATTTAGAAATATTTCTTAATTATCAAAATGACATTTATCTAACTTACTCATATAGTCCCAGATGCATGTCAAATGCTTAAGAAATTGGTGCATGGCCACATGAGTTAATTAGCTGTTCATAATAATGTGAAGAACAGCAGGGCTTAGCTTGGCAAAGGGTGGGACCTGGCCAACTTCGTGTAGCTCATAAGAGGTGGACCCCAAGTCTTCTAATGTCCAGTTTCCTTCAGGTCTGTCAATATCATCATGGTACAGCTCTTTCTAATGCTCTGTATTAGTATTGATTTATTTATTGATTGATTTGATTATTTATGTAATCGAATAACAGATCAAGAATTACTGTGTTGCTTAAATTGTACAGTCTTAGAGAAGTACCTAGGTTACCAAACATTGTAGGAGTGATTGCACAAAGTAGATAACTACAAAAACAAAAGTATTAAAATATTTAGCTGTGAATGAGGTTGATCAAAGACATAAGTTGTTCAATTTGCAACTGTACAATACCACTTCACCAAGGATAAACAATAAGAAGATTCAGTACATAATACATCTGGAAATGTTCTAAAGTAAAATCAGTCATTGTGAAGTAAAATAAATCATTAAGTAGAAATTTTCTCAGAATATGTTTGGATTTGGCTCTTATGCGTTATGAATTTTCATTTATATGTTCTTTGAGTCCCTTTTTTATGCTGATTTGGTTGATTATAGGTAAAAATAGTTATTTAGGCATTCAAAGGGATACAAATGATTTCTTTGGAATGAAATGGGTATTAAAGGTTATCATTCAATGTGAACAGTGAAGGAATATATTGAACATTTTTTGGATATATGGGTATGTTAAACAGTTTAAGTTGCCATAATGAAAAACTTAATCAAGACTTTAAAAACATGCTTCTAAGTGAAATTTAACTTCTGCTTACTTTTTCAAGTTATGCTGACCTCTCACCTAGGTAATCACTGAGTTATTTAAGTTTGTTTGTTTCCTTCCTTACAGGTAACTTTCGACTGACTTTCCCCAAGAGCAAATTCCTTGAAATTGAATAAAAACATTTCCACTGGATTTTGCCTGTAAGAAAAAAATGTACCCGAGCACATAGAGCTTTTTAATAGCACTAACCAATGCCTTTTTAGACGTATTTTTGATGTATATATCTATTATACAAAAAAATGTTTATTTTGAGTCCCAGGACTTAAAATTAATCTTTTGTAATATCAAGCAGGACCCTTCAGATGAAATGGAGCTTTTGATGCCAGGTGCAATCTACTGGAAATGTAGCACTTATGTGAAATATTTGTTTCCCCCACAGTTTTAATATAACAGATCAGGAATACCAAATAAATTTCCCAATTAAAGATTGTGACTTCACTGTATATAAACAGATTTTTATACTTTATTGAAAGAGGACACCTGTACATTCTTCCATCATCACTGTAAAGACAAATAAATCATTATATTCGCAGACTGATTGGAATTCTTTCTGTTAAAAAGCACATAAGTATCCCCTTGTTCGTATTCCTGATACACATTCAGCTTTGCTCCCTGGGCCTTAGGTTTGAAATGGAGGTGGTGGAAAATAGTTGCAGTATGCCTCCAGACATCGTGAGAATTGTGCTTTCACCAGCAGTGTGCCAGTGTCATCTAACATGCCTGTGACTCATACTTTGTTCTGTAGAAAGAAGACTTTTTCTTCGCTGTGGCATGAGTTAGGTACACAAGTGCCCTGTAGGTGTTTCTTAAAGTCCATGGTGGTGGTTTGGGGAGAAGGTTTTGTATTTCTCTGTCCACTAGCTTACTCAGTGAACAGGTGCAGGTTGGATCCTGCGTCACAGTGAGAGGCAGGCTCTAGGCAGAGCTGCTTGATGAACCACATTGTGATACTTGACTAATCAGTATCTGTTCTCCAAAGTATTAACATTTTGTTTTTTTCTGTTGAAACTCTCATAAGCTTAACTTTATTACCACTTTAGTGTCTTGATATCCAATTATTAAAACTGGCATTATATTATTCGATGAGTTTTAAAATCAGAACATACTTAATCTAATACTAAGGAAGTGAAAGAATGGTTATAAATGCATTAAACCAAATTGTGAGAAATGAAGCCAAAATAATGTCACTCTTTAGGAATAGTTTATGTACTTCTTAACTCTCAAGTTCATTTAAAATTTTAATTTAGTTTTTAAAAAGTTCAATAAAATAGTTGCTGAGCATGTGTGAAGCCCTGGGTTCAATTCCCAGCCCGACAGAGGGACAAAATAAAAAGTAAAATAAAATTAGACCTGAAATGATGTGTCAAGGATGTGATTAGTTATGCATCAGTATCACCTGTCCATTTGATTACCAGTACCTTCAGCAGCCTGTATGCCCAAGGAAAGAGGGGGATAGTCAAAGCAATGTGACTAGCTAAATTTTGGATGCCATATTTCTGGACCCTTATTGCCAAACTGCATAAACACTTCTTGGAATTCCTGATTTATATTGAATTTTGATCCCTGAGACTTAGCCCACCAATTTCCTTGGAACCTCTGTGCTGGTGGATGGTCAGGGAGACTGCTAGTCTCTGGGAGGCCTGTTAGCAGACAGCCCCTGCCCTGAGCACATCCCAAGTGGTGTGGGGGTGAGGAGCTTACTGATTTCTTTGAAGAGCTAGTGTGGCCAGTTAGAATGGATATGTGCACGTTTGTTTCCTCCTCACCCAAGCCCATGGCTCTTCATCTGCAGTCAGGCATGGGGTATTTTCACCTTGGTGATCACATATTCCTTTTACAACACAATCCAACCAAGGTATATGTACTTTTATAAGCAGATCTTTAAGAGCAAAACCGCAGTGCGTGTACTACAAAACTTTGATTTTATTTTCTTGTGTACTTTGCTCAGGTAGAGAATAATGAGGTGTGAAAGCCATTGTATGGTATTCTACCAAGGACCATCCCATAAAGCCAGAATGTTCCCAGTACACCCACAGGGCATGTCCCAAGTCAAATTCATCATCTGGTCCCCAAAGCCCTACCACCATTTTTCATTACTCAATTTGGATAAAACCAAACCATCTTCTCAGTCACCCAAGGCAGAAACGATCCCAGGAGTGATCCCAGATGTTGCTTTTTCCATTGCTTGCGACATTTGTTGCTCCTGTTTGAACTACAGTATTAATTGCACCTCTCACATGTACCCTTCTGCATCCTGCAGCCAATAACTTCTTGCCAGCCTCCTTCCCTCCCTCAGAACTTTGAGCGGCTTCCTTCATCTCACCTGTCCACTCTCCCTCTTGCTGTTCTTCTTTCAGTTCCTCCATGTCATCCTTAAGAGTGATTCTTAAAACAGGCCCCTGTGATCCTATCCCTTCCCTCCTCAAATTTCTTCACTTTTCTTGGTTTGCAGCTTAATTTTTAACACCAAGCACCTTGAAATTCAGAGAACCTGTGTCCGAATCCTGGTTTTGCCATTTGTGTGACTTGTCAGATTAGTCTCCTTGAGTCTGCTCCTTCTCAGTGAAACAGGAATAATAATACCTACCTCATAGAGTTGTTGTGAGGAGTTGATGAGATACTGTTTGTAAACTGTTTAGCACAGTGCCTGGCACATAGTGGGTGTGCACCTTGGAGAAGACTATCTCGTTACCCTTGCAGATGTCAGTTTTACTCCAAGAGGCACTCCTTGATAACCCTAGCTACCCCTACCCTTGTGCCACTTTATTCTCAGTACCTTGTTTATTTCCTTTGTAGCAATTTTCTAAATCTATGTTTTATCTTTTTGTCGACTTTGTCTATTCCTCTACTAGAATGTAAGCTCCATGAGAGCAAGGATGTGTCTGTCTTGTTCCCTGGTATAGCCCAGTGCTTAGCCTAGGGCTTGGCACATAGTGCACACTCAACACACATTCGCCGAATAAACGGATGAATGCTCCAAAGGCTCTTCATGATCTTATAACTGCCCATCTGTCTAGCCTCATCCTGCTGCTATCCCTAATGCAATTTCACCTCAACGAAGGCCACATTACTTGCTCCTTTGAGGTCCACCTTAGGCCTCCATATCTTTGTACTTGCTCCCTTTGCCTGCCTGTCTACACGGCAAGTTCTGGGTCATTGGTCAAGTCTCAGCTCAATGGCTACCTCCACTATGATGTTGTCCCTGATTTCTCCAGGCAGGTGTTCTTTTTCCCTCATCCAAATTCCCACTGTACTTTGTAAATACCTCTGTGGAAGCACTTTATTGTATTGTATTGTAATATGTTTTTTTGCATGTCGATTTCAACTATTATACTGTAATCAACGTGAAAGTAGTGTTTGCATCATTTCATCCTGACTCTCCCAGGGCCTTGCACAGTGCCTGGCACATAGTAGTTTGTCAAGAAGTATTTGTTCAATGAGTTTGTGATTTACCAGAGTCATGCTGTTGGAACACTGTTGGAAGATGTATGTATTAACACGAAAGACAGTGCCCTGTGGCTTCCAGGGTTTGCTTTGTTTTGGATTTCTTTTCTTTCTTTTTTCTTTCTTTCTTTGTTTTTTTCCCCTCTAGATAGGAGATCTAGAGAGAATTGTGTAATCTCTTTGAATATAAGATTACTTGTTTAAACTTTAAGAATAATATAAATGGAGTAACATAGATCTACATAAATGATTGCAAAAGATATCAAAAGCTTTGTGATCTTTCAAATGCTATAAAGCCCAAAATAAATATTTGCACTATTAATCTTTCCATAGTAAATGCTATGAGAAAATGTTCAGCAATAAATTTTGAAGCTTTAAAAATGTTTGTGTAAGTCATCTTCAATGACTTAATTCATGAAAGACATCACTGGCCTGTGCTTCCTGGACACTAGGGACTTCAAACTGTGCAGGTCCCCAAAGCTTTCAGAGCATATCCATCAACACTATTTTCATAACTACTAAGACAGTGGCTCAGTCATTCTGCTGGGAACAGGAAGGACTGCAAGGGTTCTCCACAGAACCAGTGGGAGGCTGCCCTGACCTGTTGAGGCCCTTGCCTCCAAGCTTCTAGCAGGGATGGCATAACTCTGTCTTCCTGCCTGTCTTCACTTCTGGGATGCATAGTGACCCCTATGCAAAATACACTCCCATTGCCTCTACATAGTCCATAGGTGGGGAAGGAAACATCAGTCAGTTACACCAGGACTTGCTGGGAATTGATGCAGGGTTGGAATGTGGAATGTGGGTGGTCACTCTACAAGGCTCAAAGGTCTGAGATTTTCATGCTGACTTTATTTACAAGGGTAATTTTTTTTGGTAATAGTTCTTTTTTCAATTGTTTAGCTTCACTTTTATGACAGGAGTACAAAGATTTTTATTTCCTCTCCTTTCCTGATATTTGTACAGCATTTATCAACTTGCAGAACACTTTCACCACCATTAATGCCATCTTTGAATTTCTATTTTATTTTTTTGAGATAGCGGGGTGGGGTTGAACCCAGGACCTCTCACATGCTAGGAAAGCACTCTACCACTGAGCTGTACCCTCAGCCCCTTTCTCATTTTTTTCATTTGAGATAAGATCTTGCCAAGTTATGCAGCCTGCCTCTGGCCTCGGACTTGTGATCCTCCTGCCTCTGCCTCCTGAGTCTCTTACAGGCAGGTACCACTGCAGCTATCTTTGAAATTTTTAACCATGCAATAAATAGGTACATTTTCTTAACCTCAAATAAGAATTAAGGAATCTAACACCCAGGCAAGTGAAATGACTTATCCAAGCTAGTGAAGCACAGAGAATGAATGTGGAGGTCTTCTATTGTTAGAAGGCCTTGCAATCTCCCACCCTTCCTGCCTCAGCCCTCGAGCTGCCTCTCTATGACAGAGAGCAGTACAGTTTGGTTGCTCAAGTACAGTCTGGCTGGGGCCTGAAAGCTTAGATAGGACAGAAGGATTCTTTAGGGGAAGGTTGGTCTTTTCAGGTGTGCCTAGTCAAAGCTATTCCGGCAAACTCTTCTGCTGCAAAATCTCCCATAATGATGATCTCTGTTATGTAAGAGATGGGAACAGGCATAATAGCTTCTTAATCACAGAATGCTGGGAAATATTTTTATTTGGGGTTCAGCATATTCTTTCTGCTGCAGTTCTTTCAGTATTTGCCTCATGAAACTGATGCTCTGAGAAGCCTGGCAGCAAGACAAAACAGGATCAGAGGCCTTGGGGAAACAGTATTCAAAGTAGGGTGCACCTGGAGGGAACAGAGAAAACCAGTGCCAGTAGGAAAAGGTTTTCCAAATACTTGTTTTCATTCATCCTTTTGTGATTTTAATTTTGAGTGTTTTATTATGTATATAACATATTAATAGAACACTATATATATATATATATATATATATATATATATGGGCTGGGATTTAGCTCAGTTGGTAGACCACCACTCTGCAGTCTCTGAGGTCTCAGGTTCGATTCCCAGCACCGCAAAAATGGGAGAAGGATGTGGCAATCCACTCCCGAGGCAATCCCAAAACAGTCAGCCGTTGAAAACCCTATGAGGGTCACTATGAGTTGGACATGACTCGGTAGCACCTAACAACAACAACATGTATATAAATTGTAAATAAACATCCATAAGTTTGGGACATGTGCTTTTATTTTTAAAAGTATATTACTAAAAGAATTTTGAGACCACTATTCCCATGCAGGACTCCTTATCTGGGGTCTTTGTGCCCCTAGACTCAAGAAGCCTGTCAACCTTTTGCCATTACATGCAAATGTTTGTCCTTATGTGCCCTTCTCCTGGGGTAGTATCCATAGCATCTGTAAAACTCCCAACAGGAAATAAAGAAGAATAAGCCATCCCTCAGGATGGTCTATTGATTTCACTCTATCCATAAGGCATACCCCTGTTGAAGGTGGCACATTCAAATTAATATCCTCTATAGCTTGATTTTCTACTCTGATTTGATGCATTAATGCTAGTATGCAAAGTATATAACAAGCGCAACCTATATGTTAAAGTACTGTCTTTCATAAATGGTAGGAACATTTCCCTTCAAATAAAAAACAACCAAAACACACTGGTGAATTTTGGGGGGACTGGAATGTAATTTAGAGGGACATATCTTTTTTGTGTACTTTGCTTTTTCTTATTTTGAGACATGGGCTCTCTAAATTGCACAGGCTGCATCAGGCCTCAAACTGGATATCCTCTGGCCTCAGCCTCCCAAATTGCTGGGACTACCAGTGTGTACCGTAGTGCCTGGCAAGTTACCTTGGTTTTGCTGACTGGATGGATACTCCTTGGACAGAGAGAGAACCAAAGTAGGGAGTTGTGTACATAAGGGGAGTTTAAAAGAAGCTGTCAGAGTGCCTTTATGGACACAGAATGACTCACAGAACAGACACAGGTGTTCGACCCAACAGCAGCTAGTGGTGTGAAATAGAAACATCTGGAAACTTAAGGGGAAATCTTCAAAGAGCAACATGGTAGAATGTGCTGCTCATGGTGGGAATAAGCACCTCTTTTAAAAACCCTATTTCTCCTCTGTCTCCCCAGAGTGACTTAGTATAATGTCATACATGAGAAAACCACAAACATGCAGCCAGGAGTACTTTCTAAAACTATTGTGACTTTTTGGAACAGATCAGATTTTGGTTTATCAGAAGCTGCTGTAAGAAGGGGATGAATTGGTCACCTAACACGACACTTAATGCTACGGGGAACACATTATTACCCAGGGAGGTAAAAACCAGCTCAACTCTTCTGGAACTTCAGATTCATCCAGTGAATTGTCACCGTGTTAGTCTTTTTATATGTCACTGTGTTAGTCAGCTTTTTATCACTGTAACAAAATACTTGAGATAATCAACTTATAAGCAGGAGAGGTTAATTGTGTCTTACTGTGTTGGAGGTTTTGGTCGGTTGGCCCAATGCATTTTGATGTATTGTAGAGGAAGCTGCTCATCTCCTGGTGGCTGGGAAACCAAGAAAGAGACAAAAAGAGGTCAGAGTCCCAACATCTGCCTCAAGTACAATGCCCCAGTGATGTAACTTCATAAGGCCCCCCTTCCTAAAGTTTCCACCCTTTTCCAACAGCACCAGGGAGTGGCAGCCAAGGTTTTAACCCATGGGCCTTTGGGGGACTTGCCCGTAGCAGTCACAGTCTTTTTCTTCTGCTTTTTTCAAAGAATGGAATTCCATATGATCTATTCTCATAGTCTTAAAAATCAGTAGAGAGGCAAGAGGAAACTCAGGCAAGAATTTAAAAGGAAGATAAGTCAAGCTACTCAGGAAGATTTCTCTCTAATACAGGAGATTTAGTGAAGAAGTACACGTAACAATGAAGGAATTCGTGCTCTCACAAACATGCCTACTGGGTATCCTCTCGTTAATTCAAATGCCCAAAAGGAAACTGAGATCATATCCCCAACTAACAATCTTGTTTTCCATTTCCTGTCTCTAACCATCTGGCATGTGGCAAACGTAGAAGGTGGGTTAACTCAACAGCCATTCACAGAGGCACTGGTGCCAACTTTATGGTTCCTGCTGAGACTTACTGTTTAGATCTCCAGCAGTCATTGTGTGGCTGTGAAAAGAAAGCGTGCGGATGCAAAGCCAGCACTGCAAGGCTAGTTGATTGGAAAGCCAGCAAGGCCCAGGCTCTCAATGAGTTTGTTAAGTTCTTGGATCAATCTTAACAATACTTCTCTGCTGACTTTTGTTAAATAAACAATATATGAATGCACTTCCATTATTTTTTCAGAATACTTTCTTTAACATTTTTGTCCTTTTTATTAGTATTTTTTATTAGCGTACAAATTAATGTGTTTCATTAGAATATTTCTACACATGGGTATCATTGTACATTGCTTATACTTGCCACCTTATTACCATCTCAGGTCCTCTCTCCTCCTTTCTACTGATCCCCTTCCTCCCCACAAACAGTCTCCCTTCTGCTTGTGTGTGTGTGTGTGTGTGTGTGTGTGTGTGTGTGTGTGTGTGTACAATATCTATCTGCCTATCTATCAATCTATATCTATCTTTTGATACATATATAATATTATACATGCATATATATTAAACATACATTTTACATATGAGAGAAAATGTGATATTTGTCTTTCTGAGTCTGACTTATTTTGCTCAAAATGATGATCTCCTGTTTCATCCATTTTCCTGCAAATGACATAATTTTGTTCATCTTTATGACTGAGTAAAACCCCATTGTGTATATATGCCACATTTTCCTTATCCATTCCTTAGGTGATGGGCATCTGGTTGATACTATGTGTTGGTTATTGTGAACAGCCCCACAAGAAACATGGATGTGTGTGTATCTCAGTGGTGTGTCAACTTAGATTCCTTCAAGTGTATACTCAAGGGTAGTATGGCTAGATCATATGGTAGTCCAATTTTAGATTTTTGAGGAACCTCTCATTGACTTCCATAGTGGGTGCACTAAATTACATTCACACCAGTAGTATATAAGGGTTCCTTTCTTCCTACATCCATGCCAGCATTTCTTGTTTTCTTGATGACAGCTATTCTAAGTGGGGTGAGATGGAATCTTAATGTAGTTTTGATTTGGATTTCCTTGATAGCAAAGGACGTCAGACATTTTTTCATATGTTTATTGACCATTTGTATTTTTTCTTTGGGGCACTGTCTATTCCATTCTTTTGCCTCATTTTTATGAGCTGATTTGCCTTTATGAAGTTTAAGTTTTTGAGTTCTTTATATATTCTAGATATTAACCCCTGTCTGATAAATAGCTGGCAAATATATTCTTTCATTCTGTAGGCTGTCTCTTTACTTGGTTAATTGTCTCCTTTGCCATGCAGAAGCTTTTTAATTTCATACAATTTCTTTTGTAAATTCTTGCCATTGTTTCCTGAGCTCTTGGAGTTCTTTTCAGAAAGTCTTTGCCAATGCCTGTATTTTGGGGTGTATTCCTTATGTTTTCCTCCAGTGAGTTCAAAGTTTCAGGTCTTATATTAAGACCTTTGATTCATCCTGAATTGATATTTTTACAGGGGAAGAGAGAGGGATCCAGTTTCATTCATTCCCATTTACTAAGCACCATTTGTTAAAGAAGCTATCTTTTTTCCAAAGTATGTTTCTGGCACTGCTATTGAAAATTATGTGGCTGTAGCTATGTGAGTTTATTTCTGGATCTTCTATTCTGTTCCATTGGTCTATGTGTCTGTTTTTGTGCCATTACCATGCTGTTTTTATTACTATGACTTTGCAGTATAATTTGAAATCAGGTATTGTGAAACCTCCATCATTGCTCTTTCTTCTCAGGATTGCTTTGGCTATTTGGGGTCTTTGGTTCTTCCATAGGAATTTTAGGATTTTTTTTTCTATTTCTGAGAAGAATTTCATTGGAATTTTGATGAAGATTGCATTGAATCTACAGATTCCTTTCAGTAATATGGCCATTTTCACAATATTAATTCTGCCAATCCATGGGTATGGAAGTTCTTTCCATCTTCTAGCTTCTTCTTCAATTTCTTTCTCCAGTGTTTTAAATTTTTCATTTTACAGGTCTTTCATCTCTTTGGTTAGGTTTATTTCTAGCTGTTTTATTCTTTTTGAAGCTATTGTGAATAGGATTCTTTTCCTGATTTCTTTCTCAGCAGGGTAGTTATTGGCATATAGAAAAGGTACTGATTTTGTATGTTGATTTTGTATCCTGCATTAGAAACCCCACAAGGGTTGCTATAAGTTGGACCCAACTGGCACCTAACAACAACAACAAACTTTGTTGAAAGTATTTACAGCCCTAAGATTTTTTTGGTAGAGTCTATATGGTCTTTTATGTACACAATCATATCATTTGAAAATAGGGATAATTTAACTTCTTCCTTTTCTATTAGGTTAGGTGTTGTTGAGTCGGTGTTCAACTCATAGTGGCACTACATACAACAGGTGAAACACTATTGTCAGTGCCTCTCTGTTATTCATAGCTGATTGTTTTTTGGAAGTGGGTTGCTGGGTGTTCCTCCCAAGCCTACATCACCTGGTGTCCCCAGGTGGTTTCCTATGCAAGTACTAACCAGGCCAGACCCTACTTAGCTTCTGAGATCTGATGGGATCAGATGCCATGGTGGTACGTCTGCAGGCTCCTTTCCTATTTAGATTCCCTGACTCATAAGAATGTTTAATTCTATGATGAGAGCCTAATAAAAACAGCTTGAGAGTATTTCTCAGGGCTGCAGTGTTCCCAAGAGACACTGAATCCCTTGGCTTCTCTGACACTAATTCTTGCTATGAAGAGTAATCTTTCTTTCTCCTTTTTCTTCTTGATTTGCTGATACCATGTCTGCTGGGTAGTCATGACATGTTATGATCTGGTTAGAAATAAATTATTTTAATGTTTTGTATTTGTAAGACTTGCTTTATGGCCTAAAATGAGATTTATTTTAGAGAAAATTCCATGGGCTATTGAGAAGAATGTATATTCTGCAGCTGTTGGATGGAGTATTCTGTAGATGTTTATTAAGTCCATTTGATCAATAATGCAGTTTAACTGTGGAGATTCTTTGTTGATTTATTTTGTCTAGATGTTTTATCGATGAAAGTAGGGTATTAAAGTCACCCAATATTATTGTACGTGGACCAATCTGTTCCTTTATGTCTAGTAGTAATTGTTTTATGAAATTGGGTGCACCAACATTTGGTGTATTTGTATTTACAAATACTATATCTTCTTGATGGATTGTTCCCTTTATTAATATGTCGTGACCTTCTTTATTTCTTCTGACTAATTTTGGCTTGATGTCTAGTCTACTAGGTCTGATATAATGATCAGGCTAGTCTGATTTCTTTTTCACTTCCACTTGCTTGGCATATTGACCTCCATCCTTTCATTTTCAGTCTATGCATCATTGCCAGTGAGGTGTGTTTCTTAGAGGCAACAAACAGTTGGATCTTTTTCTAATGATATAATCAGATAGTCTGTGTCTTTTAACTGGATAGTAATACCATTTATGTTTAGGGTTATTATTGTGAGGGGTTTGTTGCTTCTTGGGTTGGGTGTTTTCCTGTTTGGTTTTCATATTGTTTATTCTTTTCCTTCTCCCCTATTCTTATTAGTGTTTTCTGGTTTACTGAGTTGGACTTGACTGATTCTATTCTAGTTCTCATCTGTTTCTCTCATGATATTTATTCTTTCCTGTACTCTCATGATTGAGATGGCCTTTTTCCTGGGTGTATAGGATTCCTGTAAGTATCTTCTGCAGTGCTGGCTTGGGGGTAATGAATTGCTTTAGTTTGTTCTTATCTTAGAAAGTTTTATTTCTCCATCAATTAAAAAATATAACTTGGCTGAATATAATAATCTTGTTTATCTTGTTTGTTCTGCTGCAGGACTGATGTTATTCTTATGGTGACATGTCCTGCTCACTCCTTGATGAACAGCCCTTCTGTTTCTCTGTGCTTTGACACTGTCCTATCACCTCCTGTGTGATTTCTGTGTTCTTCCAATCTCTCTCTCTCTTTGGAATCTAGTCTGTCCTTTGGTGTCTTCTTTCCCTTCACTGTGTCACATATAGGCAGCTTCTAATCCACTTTTTTACCCCAGATTTTTTCTCAGTTTTTTTTTCTCAGTTAGTGCTACCTGGTACATATTTAACTTTAGAATCAGCTTTGAACACTAACACTAAGTTAGTGACCAAAAGCCCTGCTAAGAATTTTCCTTCTCATTATCATGGTTTCATATGTTAACTACAGATGTGCAGGCTTTTGTTAACCCCTGCCTGAATTACTACAGTAATTTCTATTTTTCTTGCCTCTACGTTTTTCCTGGCCCCCATCCCCTTTTGCATATTTCCATAAAATCTTTCCCATATGCTCTTTAGGTTACTGATGTTTAGGTTACCTGATTTACATTGGGCTTTTACCCTTTTGTGCCAGACCTGATTTCCTCAAATGATGCCTGGCCATTGGTCTATACATCTTACCACCCCAAACACTTTCCCTCTTACCTCATTGGCTAGACCTGGGTACTATGCCCATTCCAAAACAGTCACCGAGAAAGGGAGTTGGGATGATGCTGAGGGCTTATTAATCATGGGGGTGATATGGCAGTTGGAGAGTCAACCACAACACTTGCTTCATTCTTACATCTCAAGCCGCTTATTCCTGTTTTGTGTCATGTTGCCCTAGTTTTGTGCTTTCATTTTTCATTGTTTCTTTATAGAATTCGGTGATCTTTCTCATAGGCAGTCCAAATCCTACATTTTCTGTAAGGCCAAGAGCACGACATGTCTTCCCCATAGGCTTGTCAAATGCATTCCTTCCTCCAATGTGTCCCTTCTTAGTAGTACATTGTTGCTTGACAGATTGTACATGACCACATAGTGCTTGTTCAAGTGTTCTCATCTGAGCTAGGTTATAAGTTCCTCTACAACATGACTAGTGACTTTCACAAAGAACCAGTACAGGAATGAGTTCATCAACTCAGTACCTGGCACTGGCCAGCTGCAAAGCTTGAGGGCACAGTCCTGCACAAGAGTACCCTCACTCTGATAATCAATGCAAGTTTAGAGAGTTCCCCAAACCACCTGCAGTTTTGATCATTTGCTACAAGGATTTGTTATTGGGGAGACATGGGGAGCGTGGGTAGGTGGGTCTCAAGCATAGGGCTGGGAATCTGGCAGCAAAACCTCAGTTCTTGTATTTGGCATAAAAAAGAATTTATGCCCAAAAAAGAAATTACAGTATAGAATAGGTTTATTAAAGATAGTACGCCTTTAAGGAATAATTACAGGAAAAACTGAGGCACCTGAGAAAGCTTATGTAAATCTGCAAAGGAACTTGGAAAAACCTGCGTTCCCTGAATGAATCAGCTGTAGGATGTCTCTATTCCCGAGGGAAAGGTAAAGCAGCCAGACAGCAGGAGAGTTAAACTTTTAGAAGGAAAAGTGCCTTGGATAGATAGAGAAGATGATGGGCCTGCAATAAGAGAGAGGTGAGCACATGGTTGTTGGAGAGAGAAGAGCAGAGGAGCAGAGAGAAAGAAACAGAGGCTAAGGGAGGAACAGAAAAGGCAAGAGCTCGTGGAAGAAGAGAGGGTGGACAGATGTTCCCTCTAGTTTTATTTAAACTAGGGAACGCCCAGTGTGCCATCAGCCCTGAGCACCCAGCTCTGGACACCTAGTATGAGGTGGGCCTAGGTCTTTGTTTACTAAATGGATTGAGGGCCTGGGTAGGGTGTGGGATACTTTTGAAAATTTCCTTCCAATGTCCTCAGAGATGCATGTGGCTTCTTCATCATGGCAGAATGGCAGGAGCCAGTCAGCCCCCTTTTCCTCCAGATTGCCAGCTAATGCCTAAGCTATCTACCTAACAGACATAAAGAATTTACTAAAAACTGTTACATTTATGGTTACAGTTTCTTGTAGGGAAAGAATACAGATGAATATCTATCTACCCAAGAGATATAGAGGAGAGTCTGAGAGGATTCCTGAAACCTCCACTCTCCTCTCTCTGTTCAGTGAGAATGTACTGCCCTCTCTGCATCAGTGTGATAGGGATGGTTTATGAGGAACCAGGAAAACTCATCTGAGCTTTGGTGTCCAGAGGATTCTTTCCTTTCTCCTCTTTTCTTTTCTTTTCTTTTCTTTCTTTTCTTTTCTTTTCTTTTCTTTTCTTTTCTTTCTTTCTTTACTTTTCTTTTCTTTTCTTTCCTTTCCTTTCCTTTCCTTTTCTTTTCTTTCTTTCCTTTCCTTTCCTCTTCTCTTCTCTTCTCTTCTCTTTTCTTTTCTTTTCTTTTCTTTTCTTTTCTTTTCCTTTCTTCCTTCTCCTGGAGCTTCAATCCATAGGCATGACTGATTGATTGCCCATGTGGTTGAACATTGTCTCCAGATTGACTGATGGCCTGTAACCCAAAACCCCAACCATAAATCAGGTGGTTGGTCTTTCTTGAGTGGCCAGTTACTACTACCTAATTACTGTCACGGATGGGAGACTCTACTCTAAAAGCAATGTTATTAGATATGACCTAGAATTATAATCCAAAGGCAAGGGTGAGTCCTGTCTTTGGGCAAGGCCATATTCTTTTTTGGTTCTTTTCTTTACTTTTCTTTCGTTTTTTTCTTTTCTTTTTTTTTTTTTTTGATGCTGAGGATTGAACCCAGGGCCTTGTTAGGCAAATGCTTTACCACTAAGCTCTACCCACTACTCTTTGTGTTTTTTGAATTCACAATTTTGATACAAGATCTCACTAAGCTGTGCGGACTGCCTTGGTCTCAAACTTACAATCCTCCTGCCCTAGCATCCAGAGTCTCTGTGATTATAGGTGTGAACAATGGCTTTGTTGTTGTTGTTAGGTGCCATCGAGTCGGTATCCGACTCATAGCGACCCTCATAGGGTTTTCAATGGCTGACGGTTTCGGGATTGCCTTGGGAGTGGATTGCCAGGTCCTTCTCCCACTTTTGCGGTACTGGGAATTGAACTCAGGACCTCAGAGACTGCAGTGCAGCGCTCTACCAACTGAGCCAAATCCCAGCTGAACAATGGCACCCAGCCCAAATTCTTGAATATGCACTTTGAGATAAATATTTCTGTGGCAGATACTTGCTTGGTTATTGCGAGGCCCTTTAGAAGAAATTCTGTTGATAATCAAGTTAATATTCAGATATTTGAGAATAATCATACTTAAAGAGTTGTTAAGGGCCGGGGAATCGGTACCCAGTTCATAGCGACCCTACATACAACAGGCAAAGCACTATTGTCAGTGCTTCTCTGCTATTCATAGGGTTTTCAATGGGAGATTGATTTTTTGGAGTGGATTGCAAGGTCCTTCTCCCAAGCCTACAGCACCTGGTATTCCCAGGTGGTCTCCTATCCAAGTATTAACCAGGTCCGACCCTGCTTAGCTTCCAAGATCTGATGGGTTCGGAGGCCACAGTGCTATGGCTGCAGAAATTTAAAAAATAATTAGCACTTAATACTATTCCACTAAAGCTTTCTTTTTCAACTCTGTTCTTACTAGGCAGGAATTCTTCCTTGCAGTCATCATATAAAATAAGCAAAAGAAACTCTCTTGTTCCTTTATCACAAATTATATAAGATAATTAAGATATAATTGCTTTCTTTTTCTTAATCTAGAGCAAATAAATGGTTTGAGAATAAACAAGGACATAGACTGAGTAATCTCAGAAACATTTTACCTTCTATTAAGAAAAAGCAACGATCTCCATTAAAGCTAAGCCATAATACTCAATTGTTACAGTAATTAGAAAGCCATAAGTCTTTCCTTTCTCTAGTACTTTCCACACATTTTTAATCCATCCTTCTCTTCTATTATATTAGGAGTTTGTTGGTTCTAATCTTATGACTCATAAAAAGGATAAGCCAATTCAGTGGAACCATAAGATAGGAGAACAAATTTTGACTTGTATTATTTCTACAACAGAGTCATCATTTTTGGAGTGTCCTGCGGTTCCAGAGTCAGTGTAAAAATGAAAATCTCTCTTTTTCTTTCTCTCTCTCATCCCCATCACCTTAGAAAACTCTCTAAGCCTCCTCCTATTAAGCACACCATATGCAGTTTGGCATTTCTAACTTCATGAAGTAATTCAAAATATTAGTCTAAAGCAGTGATTCCCAATCTAGGGCAAATTTGCTCCCTCCCCAGGGAACATATGGAAATATTGAGATGTTTTTGGTCTCACAGTTGGGGAAGAGGGATGGAGTTGTTACACCAAGTGAGGAGAGGCTAGGGATGCTGCTAAAAATCTTACAACACACAGGACAGCCCTCCCATTTGTCAATATTGACAAAAATCTTTTGTAAAGAAAGAGCATTTTTTAAAAGGCTCTTTGAAGATGTTTTTGTACATCTCAATCTCTAGAGGTGAATGGGGGTGGGTGGATAAAGAGTTCTAAAGTGCTTTTGCATGGCTGAAAGGCAACATACCATTCTAGTTTAAAAATATATTTATATATTTATTTTTAAAATTATATACAATAAGATTCAGTCCTTTTGATGTGCAGTTTTGAGTGTTGACAAATGAAGTCATATAACCACCGCCATAACTATGCAGAACTGTTGTTATCACTTTCCAAATTTCTCTTGTGCTACTCCTTTGCAGTAAAGCCATTCCCTACACTGATCTGTTGTCAACCACTGACCTGTTCCCTGTCCCTATAATTTAGCTTTTCTGGAATATCATATAAGTGGAGTCATGCAGTGTGTGTAGCCTTATGTGTTTAGCTTCTCCCACTTAGCATTTGAAAATAATTCATGTATTGGAAGTTCATTCTTTTATTGCAATGACTGTTCATCTATTGGCATCCATTCATCTATTAAAGGGCATTATGCATTACTTTATTTTGTTTTACTATCAAAACTCAATAATCTTAACATATTTTAGAAGACTTGTTTATTGTTAATAGGATTAAACAAAAGAGTAGCTTCATATTCTGTACACAATGAAGCTCCAGATTCAATGTAAGTCAAATACACATATAAGGCAATTTAACCATTCTATAGGGCTGGGATTTAGCTCAGTTGGTAGAGCGCTGCACTGTAGTCTCTGAGGTCCCGAGTTCAATTCCCAGTACCGCAAAAATGGGAGAAGGACCTGGCAATCCACTCCCAAGGCAATCCTGAAACAGTCAGCCATTGAAAACCCCATGAGGGTCACTATGAGTCAGATACCGACTCGACGACACACAACAACAACAACAACAACAACAACAACAACAACAACATATTTTGCTTTGGAGAGTTGTATTCATTCACTTTAATATACGCTGAGGATTGTGCTAGATATAATCATGAACATAGAAAAAAAAACTCTCCAAATGCAACACACATCCCAACATTACAGATAGGGCCCAGCAGGGAATTGATGTCACCTTCAGTAGGATTAACTAAAAATTCCTCAGCAAAGGGATTCAATGAAGGGACTGTTTGCAAAGGCTTGGGCAGTGTTTGAATCAAAAGTCAGTTAAATGTCCAGAGACCAACCACACTGGGAAACCAGAGGGCAAGTGTGATGCTCCTCCTAGAGCATAGGGCAGGCAGAGGGAGTGGGTGAGAGGGAGCCCCAGGTGAGGAACTGCACCCCCAGATGGGCTCTGCTTTTCTCCCTCTTGCCTTTCCGTCTGCATTGGTTTTCCTCCTATCCTTGTCCCAGATTCTTTCCACTTAAGTGCTACTGAGATTTAACCCATGTTCTAAGGCTTTTCTCTATTAGCTGCTCATACTAACTCTAGTCAAGTTGACCCCTCTCCTGCCTCCACTATTCAAGGCACAGTGGTCTGTAACTTAGATTTTGGCCATTGACTACAATCATTTTGGGTTGCTATTCTACGCAGCTTACTCCTGGGCAACTGCCAGCTCTTTGTCTCATTTCCATAGCCAGATGGTAATGACCAAGCAACATATTTTTATTCCCTCAAGTTATTATTTATTTATTTATTAATTTATATTTATATTTATATTTATTTATTTGAAACAGGGTCTCACTATGTAGTTTAGGCAGGCCTGGAACTCATCATCCTCCTACCTCACCCTCTGAATGCCAGGATCACAGGTGTGGGCCACCTTGCCAGGATATCCCACAGTTCTTGGCCTAGAGGAAAGCAGAATGACAGGTAAGTTGATACTTGAATTTTTAAGTGAATGATAAGCAGATATTAGCAAAAACACTTAATTCTAACTTTATTTTTTGTGGTACTGGGGGTTGAACCCAGGGCCTCGCACCTGCAGGCTTTACAAGTGTTGGACCACTGAGATGCACTCGAACCCTTTTTTTTTTTTTTTTACTTTTTGAGACAGGGTCTCACTAAGTTATGCAGACTGCCTCTGGTCTTGAACTTGCGATCCTCCTGCCTCTGCCTCCCAAGCCGCTGGGATTACAGGTGTGTGCCACCACTCCCAGTGCTTTAATTCTAACTTTTAAATGTCATTTAAACTTGCATTACCTGCAGCTGTACCACTGTGCTATCCGATCCCATCAGATCTTGGAATCTAAGCAGGGTTGGGCCTGGTTAGTACTTGGATGGGAGATTGCCTGGGAACACCAGGTACTGTAGGCTTGGGAGAAGGACCTGGCAACCAACTCCCCTGCCAACAAAACAAAACAAAACAAAACAAAAAACAAAACAAAAAAACCAAACCAATCCACCATTGAAAACCCTACAAATAGCAGAGAGGCACTAATAATACTGTTTTGCCTATTGTACGTAGGGTTGCTATGAGTGGGACATCAACTCTACAGCAACTAACAACAACAACAACAAAGTTGCATTAGATGAAATGGGCCAATCACAAAGGTACAAATATTGTCTGATTCCACTTTTTTTGAGATAACTGAGCTGTCAGTTTCATAGAGACAGAAAATAGAATGCTGATTGCCAGGGGCTGAGGGAAAGGGGTAACAGGGAGCTAGTGTTTAGTGAATATGAAGGTATTAGTTTGGGAAGATGAAAAATTCTGAGGATGGATGTTGGTGATGGTTGCTGCTACCACTGGATCTGGAATGTCTATTCAAGGCCCAGGTGTGAAAAGCTTAGTCCTCATCTTGGTTCTATTGGAAACTGGTGGAAACATAGTTGTGGCGCCCAATAGGAGGTCTTGGGTCATTGCAGGGAAACTTTAAAGATGGTAGCAGGACCCAGCCCTTTCCTCTCTCTGTTTGCTCACCACAAAGTGATCCACCTTCTTCACCTTGCATTTCCACCATGGTGTGTGGTCTTGCTACAAGCCCAAATCAACAAAGGCAAGTGATCATGGATGGAAACCTGGGAAACTGTGAGCCAGAATGAACCTTTCCTCTGTCTAGGTTGATTTATCTCAGATATTTGTTACTAACACAGTTGTACAGCATTGTGAATGTATCAATGCATACACTCTTAAAAGGATTAAAACAATGAGCTTTATACTGATATATATTTTACCATAATTTTTAAAAAGTCATATTAGAAATACCTCATCTTTGTCCTCTGGCCTAATCCAATATAATATGTGAGTGCTGTTTGCTTAGTAATCCAAATCTTTGTAGGAAAATGAGGAAAAGAGAGCAATGTACTGTAATCTTGATGCTCTTAGGGTGCTATATCTTAATTCTGGTGCTTATTTTCATATTACCTTATCAAGCATTTTTGAGTGACCTTTTCCATGTTTTAGTGATTTTATCATTGTGATCAGAATTTCTTTGGCCATTTTTGTCAAGGCTGACTCATAGTGACCCTGTGTACAACAGAATGAAATGCTGCCTGACACTGTGCCATGCACATGATTCTCTCTCTCTCTCTCTCTCTCTCTCTCTTTCTATCTCTCTCTTTTAGGATTGAGCCTATTGTTACTGCCACTGTGTTTCTTCTCATTTTGAATTGTGCCACATCTTCAAATGGAAATCCTGGGGTCTTTACTCTATTCCTATCATTAAGGTTGACTCTACTTTGAGGGGGCAGCTCTTCCCTAGTCACCTTTTGAATGCCTTCCAGCCTAGTGATCTCACTGTCCTATGCTATGTTTGACAGTGCTTGTCTAATATTCATAGGATTTTCAATGGCTAAGTGTTTTGGGAGTGGGCTGTCAGGTCCTTCTCCCTAGTCTGTCTTACTCTGAAAACTTAGCTGAAAGTTTCCAGTCTGGGTATCCCTGCTGGTATATGAGATACTGGTGGCCTAGCTTTCAGCAACACAGCAACACGTAAGCCTCCACACCACGACAAGCTGAGAGACATGTAGGGGTTAGCTATTTTAGTACTAAGCAAATGTGGCTAGGACATTGCTGGTTGCAACATCTGCTCTGCTACTGTTGCATGGGATAGATGCAGCTGTCCTTGTCATTTTCTGAGTGAGTTGAGAAAGTATGCCTTGCCCTTCTCATTTTGTGACAACTTTCCAGACAGATTCTTGCTCACGGTAGTCAAATATGGCAGTTGTAAGTCATAAGAACATCTTTCTTACTACATAAATTTAAGTTTTAATTTCTTTCCTTCCTTGAAAGAAGACTAGTTTGGCTTCTTGGGTTGTTTGGGGGGACGATTTTTGGCTAATTCCTAAAGAAAAAAAATGCTGAAATTTGATTGCTTCCTTTATGGTGATCCTACATAATGGAAATGGTCAGCCTGGATGAGGAAACAGAAAATAATGTTCAATTTGACTCAGTGGTATGTTTTCAAAAGATAGAACTAATTTTAGAACTTTGTGTGAATATACAAATGAGAAGGGAGAAATGAGAAGGGCTTAAGCTCTGGTCAACTTTCTGACCCCATGAAGGTGCCACTTTGTAGAAGGAGAGTGTTTCCTGCAATGACAGGGCCTTCCTGCCTGGGAAGTGACACAGATCAAACGTATCTGGGGTAGACATTACTCTCTTTCCTGCTTCCTGTTCTGATTCATGTTTGTTTTCATGGTAAATCCCTACTGGTTCCTGTAGAAATGGATAACATCTGGAGGTTGACTCATAATATTATAATAACAGTGCCAGATATATCTATGCTTTCAATTTAGACTCATGATAACCCCACAGAAGAGATTCTACTATCTCTACACTGCAGATGAGGACGTTGAGTCCTACAGCATATTCACCAGGGCCATTCAGCTGGCAGACAACAGAGCAAGGGCTTGAACCCAGGCATAATGGTGGAGGAGCAATCTTCACCCTTCAACTCTCTCTCCTTGGGTTGGATCATTATATTTAGAGAAATAACTCCATACAGGAACCACCATACCCTGGAGGAGAATGGATTGTGTTCAAGTGGGAGAATAATGTGGAGATCTCTATCTCTATATCTATCTATCTATCTATCTATCTATCTATCTATCTATATCTATATCTATATATACTTTTTTTTGGTAGTACTAAGGGTTGTACCCAGGGCCTCGAGTTTGCATGCTTTGCAAGTGCTATACCACTGAGCTGCACCCGCAGACCTTTTTTTTTTTTTTTTTTTTCAGTTTTTGAGACAGTGTCTTGCTAAATTATGCAGACTGCCTCCGGTCTCAAATCATGATCCTCCTGCTTCTGCATCCCAAGTCGCTGGGATTATAGGAGTGTGCCACTGCACTGGGCTCCCTGGCAATATTCTTATACAGATCCCTAATTGAGAGACTTTTTTTCAGTTTCCCTTGGAACCTGCATATGAGCAGTAGGTGGTCTGATCCACAATCAGCACTGGGTCTTGTTCTGACTTTTGATATTGAGCTTTTTCATTATCTCTTCCCACAAATATAGGCAATTAGGTTCCTGTACATTCCATCTGGTGAATTCTGTGTGTATAGTTGCCATTTATGTTGGTGAAAAAATGTATTTGCTATGAAAAGGTCATTGGTCAGAAAAATTTCTATCATACAACCCCCAGCATCTTATCTGTCATCAAAGGCCATATTTTCCAACTACTGAGCCTTCTTCTTATTTTCCAACTTTGGCATTCAGTCACCAGTAATTATCAGTACATCCTGATTGCATGTTTGATCTATTTCAGATGTCAGAGGCTGGTAAAAGTCTTCCCTATCTTCATTTGTAGCCTTAGTGGTGGGTTTTTAAGTTTGAATAGCAGTCATAATACCTGGCCTTCCTTGTAGGGATATGGATATTATTCTATCACTGACAGCATTGTACCTCAGGACAGCTCTGAAGATGTCTTTTTTGATGATGAATGCAGCCCCATTTCTTTTTAATCACCTGCTCATATGCAGGTTAAAACTGAAATTGAAGAAAATTAGAACAAGTGTATGAGAGCCAAGATATTACTTTGAGTATAGCCCTCCTGAGTTTAGAGATCACCTCAAGAACATGTTTTGATGCATCAGACACTGATGATCAAAGACCAGGTAAGTTGTAGCATGACATCAAAGACATTATTCAAGAGGAAAGCAAAAAGTTATTAAAAAGATGGGAAAAAAGGAAAAGACCAAATTACATGTAAAATGAGACTCTGAAATTTGCCCTTGAATGTTGAGCAGCTAAAGTAAAAGGAAGACATGACAAAGTTAAAGAACTAAGCAGAAGATTTCAAAGGGCAGCTTGAGAATACAAAATCAAATGCTATAATGATACGTGCAAAGAACTGGAGATAGCAAGCCTAAAGGGAAGAACATCTTCTGTTTTTCTCAACATTAAGGAATTGAAGAAAAATATTCATGCCTTGAGTGACAATAGTGAAGGATTCTATAGGAAAATATTAAACAATGCAAGAAATACCAAAAATGATGGAAGGAATATGCAGAGTCATTTTACCAAAAAGAATTGGTGGATGGCCAACCATTTCAAGAGGTTGCATACCACCAGGAACCAGTAGTACTGAAGGATGAAGTGGAAGCTGCCTTGAAGGGACTGGTGAAACATAAGGCCCCTGGAATTGATGGAAAACCAACTGAGATGTTTCAACAAACAGATGAAGCACTGGAGGTGCTAACTTGTTTATGCCAAGAGATTGGAAAACAGTTACCTGGCTAACTGACTGGAAGAGATCCATATTTTTGCCTATTCTCAAGAAAGTATCCAACTGAATGTGGAAATTATTGAACAACATAATTTTTTCCCCTTTATAGGTAAATGCTGGTGGGGTACAGAGTAATACAGCATTTGCTTTTTCCATTATGCAACATATTACATCACTTTTGGTTACACTTGCATCAATTTAGCAAGTTTATGGAATCTTTTGACTAATATGTATGGATATTTTGGTTATATTCCTCTCTTTTTCCCATGTACTTATGAAGTTGCATTGTTTACACTGATTATCCTCTCCCCCTTTATCCCTTTACATTGTTTCTCCTTTCCAGCCCTTTTCCACAATCTTCACTTCCCTTTGCTAGTACCCTCCCTTCTTCTTTCTACTCTTTATGTATTCCCTTCTTTTCTAAGTTTAATTGTGTATTTTTATATATCTACTCATGTATTTTTTCTTTGATTAAGTAAGATTCAGCTCCAACACGAATTATATCATTAATATCACAAGCAAGCAAAATTTGGCTAAAGATCATTCAAAAGTGACTGTAGCAGTATATAGATAGGGAGCTGCCAGAAAATCAAGCTAGATTCATTAGAGAGCATGAAACCAGGGACATCACTGCTGGTGTCAGATGGATATTAGCCAAAAGCAGAGAATACCAGGAAGATATCTATCTGTTTTATTGACTATGTGAAGGCATTTGACTGTATGGATCATGATGAATTATGGATAACATTGCAATGCATAGAATACCAGAGCACTTAGTTGTACTCATGAGGAATCTGTACATGGACCAAGAGGCAGTTGTTCAAACAGAACAGAAACACTACCTGGCTTAAAGTCAAGAAAGGTGTGCATCAGGGCTATATCCTTTCACCATACCTCTTCAGTCTCTATGCTGAGCAAAAAATCCAGGAGTCTGGATTTTATGAAGAAGAATCATGATGGGAGGAAGACTCATTAACAACCTTAGTTATGGTGATGACACAACTCTGCTTGCTTAAAGTGAAGAGGACTTGAAACATTTACTGATGAAGATCAAAGTACACTGCCTTCATTATTGCACCTCAACATCAAAAAGCAAAAATTCTTACATCTGGGTCAGTACCCAACTTCATGATAAATAGAGAAAAGATTGAAGTTGTTCAAGATTTTGCTTTACTTGGTTCTATAATCAACATCTATGGAAGCAACAGTCAAGAAATCAAAAGATGCATTGTTTTGGGAAAAGTTGTTGCAAAAGACCTCTTTGAAGTGTGGAAAAGTGAGAATGTCACATTGAAAATGAAGGTGTATCTGACTCAAGCCATGATATTTTCAGCTGCTTCATATGATTGTGAAAGCTGGACTTTGAATAAGGGAGACAGGAGAAGAATTGATCCTTTTGAATTATGGTGCTGGACATGAATATTGAATATACCATGAACTGCCAAAAGAACCAGGAGATCTGTCATAGAAGAAGTGCAACCCGCATGATCCTTAGAAGCTAGGTTAGCTAGAATGCATCTTATGTATTTTGGATATGTTAACAGGACAGACCAATCCCTGGAGAAGGACATCATGTTTGGGAGAGTAGTTGGTCAATGAAAAAAAGGAAGACCCTCAACTAGCTGGATTGACACAGTAGCTGCAACAATGGGCTTTAACATAAAAGGTAGTGTGCCTGGCACAGAATCAGGGAATGTTTCATTCTGTTGTATATAGGGCCACTATGAGTTGGACCTGATTCAACAGCACCTAACAACAACTGAGAGAAAGAATATAATCTTTAAGTAATGGGAAATGAAGAATTTGAGAGAAGGAGAACCAGGAATGAGAAATGGATGAGAAAGTTGAGAAAATGTGATTTGAATAGAAATATATTTTTCTAAAATGAAAAGGAAATGGTAGAATGTAAACAAAAAGTTTGTGCTAGAGAAAATAGAGACAATCGTCCTATGGTGAAAGAAATCATATTTAGATAATTTGGAAAAAAATTGTTTCTTTAGCATTTTGTATCTTCACTTAAGTGGCCTACTTTATGTCTTTAATGCTTCACTTTTTGTACCTTTTTGTCAGAGAGGCAGCATCATTACATTCATTTTTTACTAGCTGTCAGATAGCTCAGGTTCAATTGGGACAAGCTGAGGTAATGACCCAGGGAGGGAAATGGGAAACTTTCTCTACTCTTGAGAATAAGTCATCAATTTAATATCTTCTCTGAATGTTGAATTCTTTCTCAAAATAATCTAAAAAATGTATGCAAGCTCGTTGCTGAATTGTTTTTTTTTTTTGTTCAAGAAAGCTTAAGATGAGCATTACAATCTCATTCATCAATGTCCATGAAATACTTCAAAGTGAAATGTGCTTCACGAAGCAGGCATTAAAACATCATTGCTGAATTTCTAAAATAACTCTTCTGAAGATCTCTTTATGTTTACCACATTCTTTCAGACATCCTTTTCCAATTCTTATCCAGTACTGGTATGTGATTATCATCCACGTTGGATCGCAGGGCATTGCTTTTAAGGTAGGAGTGCTCTTCCTTCTCCTTTCCTATCCTCTCCTCCTCTCCTCTTCTTTTTTGTCTCATCTGCTGCAGCATGAATAACCTCACTTCAGGACCTGTTCTAAGTGTGGAAAAACAATGCTGTTTGGCTTTCGGAATTGGGCTATTATTTTCCTTGAACCAATGTACGGTATAAATATCTATGTCCTGTGTGCCTAAAGGTGCAACCCTTCCATTACCCTCAATTATGTATGATGTGGCAGAAATATTGGACAGGAAAACAAGCTCTGCTTTCTGGTCACACCCAACTAGTACTTTGACCAAAGACAATCACAGATTCTTCCCAAACACAAGTACCTACCTCTCCGTCATCCATGATTATGAGTACTTGCCTATGAAGTCTTTCCCTCTTACCATGGAGTTGAGTTTATCTGGCTATCTTAGGTATTAGTTTGCTAGGGCTTCCATAAAAAAGTAAAACAGGATGACTTAAACAATAGAAACTTATTTTCTCACAGATTTGATGGCTGGAAATCCAAGATCAAGGTGTCACCAGGGCTGATTTGTTCTGAGGCCTCTCTCCTTGGCTTATGGACGGCCTTCTCCCACTGAGGCTTTCACATGGCCTTCCTTCTTTACCTGTGTGTGCCCTAATTCTCTCTTCTTCTAAGAGTGCCAGTCATAGTAGATTTGAGTTACCCAAATGACCCCATTTTCATTTAGTTACCTCTTAAAGATCCTATCTCCAAAATACGGTCATTTTCTGAGGTACATTGGGATTAGGACTTTAACATGTGAATTTTTGGGAAACCATAATTCAGCACTTAATATCCTAAATACTTGGTACCACATCTTAGATGTCAACATTTGTTGGAATTTTTATGAAATTTCTTTCTGTCAGCACATTTTCATCGTACACATGACTTTAATTTAATCCAAGGCTGATTATCTAGAGCCTATGAACTACTTGAGCCAGCAGCCATCGCCCTGTGGCATCCAATCCCCTCAGATCTCTGCAGCTAAGCAGGGTCGGGCCTGGTTAGTACTTAGATGGGAGACTGCCTGGGAACACCTGATACTGTAGGCTTGGGAGTAGGACCTGACAATCCCCTCCCAAAAATCAATCTCCATTGAAAATCCTATGAATAGCAGAGAAGCACTGACAGTAGTGTTTTCCTTATTGTATGTAGGGTTGCTATGAGTTGGGTACTGACTCCACGGCACCTAACAACAACAACAACAACAAAACAACAACAACAATGGACTACTTAGGGTCCATAAACATGTTGAAGTTGTTCTGCATAATGAACACTTTTCCATCAGACACTTAAAGGATTTGCAGTACACCAAAAAAAAAAAAAAAAAAATTAGGATCTAATGGCTGATTGCTATGATTTAAATATGAGTTGTCCCCTTAGAAACTCATACTGAAGTTTAATCGTCATTGTGAGATAATAAGAGAATGGGGACTTAATCTGACTATGGTATTCAGAAGTGGGACCTGTGGGAGGTGGCTCAGACTGGATAAGATCAACAGTTAGAGCCCCTTGTTCACTGAATGCTGGTGACTTTATAAAAACAGAGAAATCAGAGGGTATATGCATATGCATGCTGCCCATCTCACCTTCTCTCACATGCTTCTTCCAAGATGCTATCAACCATGATGTGGTGCAAACTTGGGGTTCTTCTAAGAGCCACTGCCATGCTGTTTGGATTTTTAGCCTTCACAACTGTTAACTAAATAAGGCACCTTTCTTTATAAGTATCCAGCCTAAGGTACTCTATTATAGTAATAGAAAACGGACTAACATTGATGGAAAGGGTTTTCTTTCTGTTTATCTCAAATTGCATTTCCTGTAAAAACATCAGCACTCCAACATTTGTCTTTGTATTCAACATACATACATATGGTATTGTACTGCAATTCCAATGTACCAGACATTATTTTAAGTGTTTCACAAATATGGATTCATTTAGTCTTCATAGGGACACTGTGAAGAAAGTAACATTTACAAATGAAGAAACTGAGGTACATAAAAGTTCAATAACTTAGGTAACAGAGTTAGCAGATAAGTAGAACCAAGACTTTTCTCCAGGTGGTCTGATTTAGAGCACTAATCACTACTTCCACTGACTCTCCTTTCACATCTTATGCATGAGAATTCCAAGTTATATTACTTGCACCCATAGAACCTATGACCTTCACAGTTGTTGACATAATTCACATTTTTACCCAAAACTTATACTGGGCTGGAATCTGAAAGCTATCTGAAAGCCTTTGTAGTGCATACATGTCACCTTTGTCATCAGGGTTAGCATTATCTACCTCCATTCAGTCAATAATTTGGCATGTTTCTATATTCATGCCTCTTTTTAATTAAATCCTTCTGTTTGACTAGAAAGTATGAACATAGTAATTGCTTCAAAATTGGGTAGCAATCATTAATCACTTTAGGAATATAGATAACAATCTTTAATGCTTTATCAGGCTTTCTGCAATGTTATAACCATTTTATGTTGATCCAATATTTTGAAGGAGAGGAAAAAGCATTCTCAACACAATTTTACTTTCCCCTAGGCTTTGGAAGAACAATTGTCTCTCTCTCTCTGTGGTTTTGTATCTGTGGATCAGTCAAAGCTGGATCAAAAATATTCAGAGAAAACGGTGCCTACACTAAACCTGAACAGACTTTTTAAAGTTACTATTCCACAAACAATACAGTATGACAACTCTGTGTATAGCACTGACATTATATTAGGTATTATAAATAATACAGAAATTATTTACAATATACTAGAGGATGTGCATAGATCATATGTAAATACTATGCCATTTTATATAAGTGACATCCTTGGATTTTGGTGTCAGCAGGGGACTTGGAACCAATCTCCCTTACGTACTGAGTGACAACTGTAGTATGGTCATTGGGCTTCTTTAAATAGAATATTCTCTCATTTCTAGGTCAAGAGATCAAGTTAAAAGAGGAGTTCATCTAGTCATCACTTGCTTTGATGAGCCTTCTTGGCTGCCTTCTCTCTACTTATTTTACTCTCCAACTCCATGAAGAACAAGTCATGACTTATTATCTTGGACAAAAGGTGCTTAATTAATAAAATACAACTGAAACTTAAGTATAAATGGCATGTTTCTGTAATTTAGAGATATTTGAATTCTTCTATTTTTTTAGAAATTGTAGATGTAGTCACGAAGCCTTACAATTTTGCAACCAGTGCTCATTCTGATGCTTTCTTGAAACTCAATATATATGTGGGGGAAAAAGATTTATTTTAATGTATAAGTAGTCTGGTAGTCTGGAGAAGGTATCAGAATTCCTCAAGTCAGTGAAAATGGGAACTCTTCAGAGTGAAGGTTGCCAACAGTGAGGTAGATCATTTGATAAGAGCTTACATATTTATGAATTTCTTTTGCTTAGCTTCTTGGCATACTTTCTGACTGACAACTGCAGTTAGAAATTGGAATACTTTGTGAATAATTATAATGCTCTTTGAATCTATTGGAGTGGTGCATGACATCCTAATGGGCAAAGGATGGTATATGAGCGAACTTCTCATTTATGGAAATTGTCAATCCAATTATTTCAGCTAACTCACCCATTAAATCAGATCACTGCCCAATCAACGACTAGATCATCAGTAGTAAAGACAGCCTGATGTCCCAGATAAGTAGTGCCTGGGCCAGTATTGAAGGCACAACTGTAAATCCTATGAAACAGGCAACTGGCTTAGTTATAGGACACAATTGTTTAACTACATCCTATGTTTTAATTTTTGATAGCAAATGGAGTGGTCAGACTATATATAATTCCTCTCCTTGTAGGTAGTCATTTTTTAAAAGAAGGATATTCATTCATTTATATTCAGGTTTAACAGTGCTTCTTCCGGAGTTCACAGGGATAAAGAGACTTACCTGAGATTATATTTCTCAGGCTCACCAATTTTCAATAAATTCAGTCTCTTCCCTGGTGCGTGCTCTGCAGAGGCTGGCTGTGTTTGAGATGCTAACGATCTCTGCTGAGTAGCTGTTTAGAGTAGCTGTCTTGCAGGTGAGACCATTACTAACTACCCAGAGGGAAATTGATTAGGAATCTCACTGCAGCTCTTGCACATTCAGAAAAAGACAATCTGGGAATAAGGAGCCCAGATACCAGATAACTTCTACGGACCCCAATAAGAGAAATACTGGGCAGCTGACTCCTGAAACAATCTGCCATTGAAAACCCTATGAATAGCAGAGAAGCACTGGCATAGTGCCAGGCTTGGCACAGTGTCAGGGAATGTGTCATTCTGTTGTACATAGGACTGCTATGAGTCAGACCCAACTCTGTGGAAAGAGGATCCAACTAAATGTGGAAACTATCGAATGATATCATTAGTAACACATGCAAGCAAAGTTTTGCTAAGGATCATTCAAAAGCAACTGCAATCGTATACAGACTGGGAACTGCTAGAAACCTCTTTTGGAGAAGCATTATCCAGGTGCATTATACCAGAGATAGTGTCCTGGAAGGGCAGGGCATTTTTAAGGATAAAAAGGCTTATGCATGATGTTTAGAGAGTAATGGAACTATTGTTTTTGACCTATTCTTCCTGAAGACGCTTACATTTTTCCTTCGTCCTTTTTTTGTAACACTGTGTAGATTCTCTGGCCACAAATGTGGCTCATTTGAATGTTAGAGCATGCTTGCCACACCTTCTTGGACCTCTCACTGCTCTGGACTATCTGCCTTTATTGTTGGTAGGTGCCATCAAGTAGGTCCGACTCATAGCAACCTTAAATACAACAGAGGGAAACAATATCCAACACTGTGTCACACTCAGCACTATTGTCAGTGCTTCTCTGCCATTTATAGGGTTTTCAATGGCTGATTGTTTCAGGAGTGGGCTGCCAGGTCCTTCTTCTAAGCCTGCAGCACTCAATATTCCAGGTGGTCTCCCATCTAAGGACTAACTAGGCTGACCCTGCTTGGCTTCCACAATCAGATGGAATTGGATGCCAGGGGATATGGCTGTAGACTATCTACCCTTCCCAGGCTTAATTCCTTACTGCAGCTGTGGACACACATCCTTACAATCACCCCCATGTCTCCCTTGCAGATGGAACCCTGGCTGCCCTAATGTCCCAGGTGCCTGTTTTCCTCTTTTCTCTTCTTATGGGGGCAGATTCCTGGTGGCCCATGAATTAAAAATCAAGCGTTTCTCTGCCAGAAGCATGCCATTATGATTTTTGTGACAACTTGATGTGACATAATTTTTCTCCAGTCTGTGGCTATGATAAGCTTGATTGTCCACACAGTGTGGTGTTTTCACTTAATGTGACACTTGGACACTTCAGGGACTCACTTTTCTTCTCTGAGTTAGAAATTAAGCAAGGTGACAAGTGACAGGGCAACTCAGGCCACCAGAGCTTCAGACAGGACCACTATTTTTTGCTGCTGTCTGTAGTCAGAGGAGCCTGGGTGCATTGGCAGCTGGCTGAGAACCTTAGCTGTCACACTGAGCAGGAAATCAAAGACGCTCTTTAAAAACGCAAGTGCATATTTCCAATGTATCTGACTGATATTGTAGCAAGCTTAGCTGCTGGGGCTTGGGGCTTGAGGTATTCACAGATGAAGTTTGCTTCTATTAAGGTGTTTTTAATTGATGGCGCTTGACAGTAAGATTGCATTTCACTCTTTTTCCTACTTTCCACACTCTTTTTTTTTTTTGGTACTGGGGGGTTGAACCCAAGAACCCAGGGCCTCCCACATACTTTGTAAGTGCCCTACCACTGGGCTGCACCCCCTTCCTTTTTCACTTTTTATTTTGAGACAGGGTCTTGCTAAGTAATGCAGGCTGCCTCTGGCTTTGCCACCGAACTTGTGATCCTCCTGCCCCTGCCTCCCTGAGAGCCTAGGGCGCCAGTGCTGTTCACACCCTTTTTGATTGTACTAAATCTGCTTTGATTCAACTCTAATCCTTATTTTCTTTGTCTGTTTTCTCCTGGGCCAAGTGTTTTGCATGCTGTGAGTGGAAGTGCGAACCTCTAGGGGTCAGTGCAGCGTAAAGAATGGCCAACGCCTGAGCCCTGGCACTGGATCCCTAAGGTTTCAGTCATAGCTTTGTCCTTATTCCATTCTAATGAGGGAACTGTCCTATTACATCATGCTGAGCCTGGCTTCAGAAGCAATTCCCTTGATGGCCATTTTCCTTTAATATAAGTTTAAACATTTGCAATCAAAGGCGGCTCTAATTTGAAATTTAGGACTGGTGGTGCTGTTTTCAAACATGACACCTTTCACCTTTTCTGTTTGAACCTAGAAGGTTGCCCCTTCCCACATCCTTTCAAAGCTTCATCCCAGTGTGGGCACAGGCCCGCTGTCTTTTCACCTCTCTTTAACCGCGCCCCCTTCTGTTTCTTTTAGTGAAAAAGCCCTTGGTCTGGGGGGTGTACCTATCGTTTTGTATGCATTAGGCCCTTTTGGCTTTGTCTTTCAAATTTGAAAATTCCTAACTTTTTTCTTTCTGCTTTCAAAGGGTAGGTAAGTTTTTAGGCCTGGTGGGGCTGAAGTGGGGGTGTCTGAGAGAAGGTTTGAAAAAGCGTAGGGTGTACTAACATGGCAGGCTGGATGGGGAGTTCTGTTGAGATCTCTGGGCCAGTGTGGCAGGATGTGGGGAAAGACACTGAAGAATTTCCTGAGAGCATCACCTCCCCTCTCTGAGGTCCTTCCACTTCCTCCCCTTTACTCCGTAACCTGTCAGGCCTGCCCCTCTCCAGCGCTGAGACAGCTCTTAATTAAATTACAAATGTCTCAATGCCAGCATCCTCTTTTCACCCTGGAATTCTGGATGATCTCTCTGAGGTCATGGCTCCTGTTGAATGTTTCCTTGTTATGCACTTTCCTGCCATCTTTTTGCACTATTTCCCCTTACCATCATTCATTTGCAGTGTTCTTTTGCACTGTGGCTTGTTTGGGCAACTTCCTAACTCTGGGTGTTCATTACTGGCAGCCTTCTCCTCCCTAACTAACCTTGTGACTTTCTGACTTCCTGCCACTCTGAGTGTGGTCTTGGAGTCTTGTGTGGGGGCTCCAGGTAGATGCAACCTGTTGATTGGGGTTGCCATGATGAATGATACTTCTTTTCCAGCCTCTCTTAATTGTGCTTCTCTTATAATCCTTGATTCCATTTCATTTTGGTATTCAGCCTTTCCCAAGATAACATCCCTTCCCACAATTCCAGTTAGGACTCAGATGCTGAAAACACTCCAAAGTATATCTTCAGGACACCTCCTTTCCCTGTTCCCTAACATGTGTAGTGCTATAACCAGTTGGATTTCTTTATCTTAAACTCCTACAAATGTTCCTAATTTAGCAAGTTCAAAACCAAGTTTATCATCATGCACCCCCAAGTCTGAGTCTCCCATATTCTACAACTTGATCAAGGGTATCATGCATCCTGTAGACCAACCAAGAAGCTTCTCTTCCTTTCTTTCAATTCTTCACCCCTTTGCATCAGCACCACTTCTTCCTTCCCCTCAAAATCCACCCAGGAATAGTGCATACATGGTATTGGCTGAGTAAGAAGGATTATTATTTGTTGGAGAGGGCTGTAGCTTCTTCATAATCTCTGTTAAACTTCCACTCCCATCCAGCCATCTCATGCAATCGTATACTCTGAGGGTAATGGAATCCTTCCTCTGCAAGCACATCCTCCCCATTCAAACTCTCATTAAAGGAAAGCAGCCCTTAAGCATTTGTATGTGAATTTTGGAGTTCTCTGCAAGGACAGCCTATCTGAAGCATAAAGCTAGTCATACAACTTCTCAACTCAATAAACCTTTACTGTTTTCTCTTTTTGTAATACAAAGCCCAAACCTCTTAGCATATTATCCAAGACTCACTCTGGCTCCATTCTGGCTTTCTGATCACATTTATCACCCATTTCCCCTCTATATCCAGCCCCTCTGCCTGGCATGTTCCATATGTAGTTAATTAGTTGATGTTTCCAGGACCTTTTTCTTGCCATTTTGTTTGATGTATTGCTTCTTCCTAATTCCTTCTTTGGTCACTCAGCTTACTGTCACTTCTGTGAAACCCTTCCCAACTCATCCGGGTAGACTGATGGAGTTCAGTGCTCTCTCCTCTTTCCCTCTGGAGTATGGTATATTTCTCAACAGCATGTATCAAGTACACAGTGATTGTTTAGGCATTTTTCTCTGCCACCAAATTCTAAATTCCTAGAGGGAAAGACTGATTATGTTGTGAGTCCACAGCACCTTGCTTAGCATCCAGCACAGGGTGGTGGGTGTTCATTAATTGTCCTGTCAATGAAAGAAGGAATGGATGTGCTAAAAGAGAAAGTTAGCACCAATGATGATGAAATGTTTGTTGAGGTTTTGCTTCAGGCCAATCCCTAGTAAGGGCATTTGGAATTTAGAAGTGTAGTTCTGTGCTCTGCAAAGGGACAAAGGAACCCCAGCTCCTGCTCTGCCTAGCTGGATTGAGGAGCAGCATAACAGGGTGTCTGCGGAAGGAGTTTAGACTATTTGGGTACTGTGGTCAGACTGTGTGTGTGTGGGGGTAAGGATGGTGGGGAGTTGGGAAGGTAGTTGCCTATAAAATCATATGTTTGTAAGCAAACTGAGCATTCCCCATGGTCAATAGTGAAGATCAGTCAATTTTCAAGTGTTGTTTGAACAGCTCTCATGGGCAAAGTAGAGAGTAGTTTGTGCAGAGGGATTCAGAGGAGATACAGTTTCATCATTGAGCCATTTGCCATATAGCTGGGGAGGTGAGAGTTTTATGGAAGGGAATTTGATAAGTAAAGTACTTCAATTTCATCATCCAAACTGGGACATTTTGAGTGTGAATGGGTGTGCTGTTAAGTATTTCACCAGAACGGTCCCACATTGGGATGTATGGTCTCCTTAAGGAAGACTGTTGGAAGAATGATGTGAATTGTAAATGTTCTAGGTTCAGAGGAGAAAGTATTTGCTGTGAGGTTGGGGTTCACAAAGCCTCTGAAGAGGAGTGACTAGATGAAGGACTGGAAGAAAGAGGAGAATTTTCTTGGGGAGAGAAAATGTTTGAAGTGTAGAAAAGGGAGTGGGAATGAATGTGAGGGTGGAAGACGAGGTGATTTTTACAGAGGAGAGAGAGCAGACCCATTTTTGTGGTTCATAGAAAGTGGAGGTGGAGGTGAATGCCAAGCTGGAGACAATGTTGGATGTCCTGCTAGAACATTTGGAATTTTTAAACTCTAAGTAGTAAAGGACCAATGAGAGTGAGAGGAATGTTTTGATCAACACAAAATAAATCCATATGCATATATAGTTTTCTTTTAAAATTAAGGTTAACCTTTCAGTACTTCCTGGACATGATAGGGCAAAGATGGAAGTACAATAGGAGATTGTAGTTACTGTGAAATAAGGTCATATGGATCCTAAGTGGAGTAGTGATTGTGATAATGGAAAAAAAGTTGTTTGCAATAGATTTGGTGGAATAGAAAAAACAAAATCTAGAGATTGCCTGTGGGAGGTTAGCAATGAGGAGAAGAATCCAGGGAACCCTGAGGTTTGGACATTGTGTGGCTAGGAGGTTATGGTCCTGCCACTAACAAAGAAGAAAAATGTAGGTGGAGACGGTGTGAGAGAAGCTAATTAAGCTAGGAGGGTTTAGATTTTTAAAAATTCAAAATATTTTATATTAAAAGCAACACATAAATATTTTAGAAAACTTGAAAAATGCAGGAATTATGGATGTGAGTTAATTAATTTATTTAATTTTGCAGAACTGGGAGGTTGAATGCAAGGCCTCGTGCATGCTAGTCAAGTACTCTACCAGTGAATTGCATCCCATCTCCTTTTTAAAAAAATTTTTTATTTTGAGACAGGGTCATGCTAAGTTGTGCAGGCTGCTTCTGATCTCAAACTTGTGATCCTCCTACTTCTACCTCCAGAGTTTCTGAGATTACAGGCTTATGCCATGGTTCCTGATGCTGGGGATCAAAGCCAGGGACTTGTAATGCTAGGCTAGTGTTCTACCACTGAGCTACATCCCTAGCCTGAATGTGAATTTTAGCATCTGATTATTTTGATGTGTTTCCTTCCTGGGATACTCCTGACGTCTTATTAATTTTGAAGAAATAGATGTACATTTGTAAGTCTATCTGTCTATCTGTCTGTCTGTCTGTCTGTCTGTCTGTCTATTGATCTATCATCTATAAACCAGGAGAAAAACAGATGGAGTGAAATGAAGTCAGGTTCCTAAGTGAGTTTTAAAAATGGTTTGTTGGGGGAAAATATTCCACTTAGACAAACATGTTTACCTAAAACTTACTAGCTGCTTACTCTATGCCAGACATTGTGGAAGAAGTAGCATTTTAAAATTGGCATGGAAAAATTCATAGCTGGAAACTTGTGTGACTTGTGTGACAAGTTTCACATGAATGATGATAAGGAGTTCAGATAAGGAAAGGATCAGATTCCTGTTTGAAAAGTCCAGTTGAAATATTCTCAGAAAACAAGAATTCCCACGGTAGGAATAAATAAACACAATGAAGATGCTCACAGGTTTCCTGTATATTTGAGGTTTAGATCACTGAACATGCTCTCGAGTTTATTCTCTGTGGAGCCTGAGTTGTTCCAGTCTTAACCAAACTATTTCATTTCTCTCAGCCTTCTTGATCTGTGTTCATTCATCAGAACCGTTGCTGTTTTATCCTTAACAATATTTATGTTGAATCTTGGTGAGACTTTGCTAGGTTGCAGACTGTGTGCAAGACCGAGCTAACTTCCTTTATCAGTCCATACCAGCCTGCCTACAAAAATAGTGTAAATACTATTTTTCTGTTTTTTTCCTATCCTACAATTTCAGGATCTTCAACAGCCTGTTATTTCGAGGGCTCTTCAAAGTGAATCTCATGTTGCTCAGGAGCACAGTCATATCGGCCCTGCAAGGGATCTGCATTTCCCTTCCCTTTTATAACATTTCCTCACATATTCTGCCAGGCACTTTGCTGCCGCTGGCTGAGCTGTTCTTGGTACCTGTGTTTGCTTTTGATCCCTGAAGTTTGTTGTTCCAACCCCACAGCACTCAGTAGTTATCACCCTGTACTAACACATCAAGACTGCAGAAGCTACTTCATGTCTGGTCCCTCCTTTTTTTTTTTTCTTTTATTAGAAACTTGTTCAGTTTGAGTACAAATAATGGACTTTATTATGACATTTCCATACATGCATCTCATTATACATTGCTCATGTTCCCTTCCATTACCCGCCCAACCTTGTTGGCCCCTTCTTCCATACGAACAGTCACCCTTCTCCTTGCATGTCTTATATGTATATGAAGTATGATAAAAATACAGGGAATGCTTAAATTAATAAAAATTTGTTAGCTGAGAGCTGTGGCCCACACCTGTAATCCCAACAGCTCAGGAGGCTGAGGCAGGAGGATCACAAGGTCAAGGCCAGAGGCAGCCAGTGCAACTTAGTAAGACCCTGTCTCAAAATGAAGAATAAGAAAAGGCTGGGTGTGTGGCTCCGTGGTAGAGTAATTGCTTAGCATATGTTAGGTCCTGGGTTCAACTTTTCAGTACCAAAAATAAAAAGAATTTATTATAGTAAAAGACACGTTGCCACAACCTTCCTCAAAATACTCCCCCTAGCTTCGAATACATTTATCCCATCACTTTTGCCACTTTCTTTTTCTTTTTAAAATATTTCTTTTCTCTTTTAAATCTATAAATGTTAGTGGAGTACAGAGTAATAACGCTTTTGTCACTTCCATTGCACACCTATTACATTGTTTTTGGTAACACTTTCATCAACTTACATAATTATGGAACCCTTTGATTAATATGTGGTAACAAATCACATGTAATTATGGGTTATGTTCCTCTGTTTTTTCCGATGTATCTGTGTAGCTAGTTACTCTTGCCACTTTCTGAAGCAGTTCTGGAAGTCCTCATTTGTGTCTTTCATTTCATCCTCTATCATGACAATTTTCTGGGCCACACATCGCTTCTGGTGCAGGGATTTCTGTTCAATAAAAACGTTATTGTGTGTCCTCATTCATTTATTCACTGGATCTGGCACCATGGACTTCTGGCCCTTCTCTGAAGTCAAAATAACCATAAAAGGTAAACTTTTTGAATGGATTCAGGTTATCAAGACAGCCATGACAGAACAAGTAAAGACTCATGAAAGGAGATTGCCAGAACTGCCTCAGAAGGCGGCAAGAAGGATGAGATACCTGTTTGAAGCCAGGGAGCCCACTGAAGGGGATTAATACCACTATGTGTTTTACTGTAATAAAGTTTTTAATTTAAAGGTTCATTGTATCTTTTAAACACATCTTTTATATATGTATGTATGTATGTATGTATGTGTATATATATACACACACATATACATACAGTTATGTATATATATATACACACGTATATATTTAAATCTAGATTCTGCTTATGAGGGAAAACATGGTATTTGTCTTTCTTCCTCCTCCATTGCACTTCTTATTGTCCCCTCCTTTAGTCCCCTTTCTCTCCCTAAATAGTCTCCCTTCTACTTTCATGACATACATGCACACACATACATGCAAACACACATGCACATGCTTAAATTTAGAGCCCCCATACGAGAGAAACCGTGCAACATTTGTTTTTCTGAGTCTGGCTCACTTGGCACTCATTTGTTGATGGACATCGAGGTTGACTGTATGTCTTGGCTATTGTGAACAGTGCTGCAGTAACATAGATGTGCTGGTGTCTCCGTGGTATGTTGACTTAGATTCCTTTGGGTGTATACTCAGGAATGGAGAGCCGGGTCATATGGCAGTTCTGTTTCTAGTTTTTTGAGAGACTTCCAATACTGATTTCCGTAGTGGCTGCACTAACTTACGTCCCCACCAGCAGCATGTGAAGGTTCCTTTCCCACTGTCTCCTTGACGTCTGGCCCCCTTGAGGTAACAGTGCCATGCTGTGTTGACAGGTGAAGTGAGGGGCCTTCTTATCCTCAACTGTGTGTCACCTCCCCTGGTTCCACAGCAATGCTATCTTTTGTTCTCAAAATAACACTGAGAATAAATCTTTCAGTTTCTATAAGCAGCTCACTGATTTGTAGATCCTAGGAACAGAGCTCCTTGGGCCAGAGGACAGTCTGATGAATACTTGGAGTCCTCAGAATTACCCCTTTCAGTGAATTCTAGGACACTGTCCTGAGACCAAGGGTAGGAGCCTAGTGGTTTCCTGTTAGGATGAGCTCTTTCTCAAGGGCTCCTGTCTGTCATGTTTCTTATCTCTGAAGAGTCTGCCCAGCAGGCCTGAAAGATATTACCCGTCTTTTTCTCAACATGAATGTGACATCAGGTCAGAATGGAATCACACTCTTCTGCTAGTTCCATAAAGATATCTTTCTAGTTGCCGGCAAATTTTTGTTGGAGGAAGCAGCATAGCAAGCCCGAGGTGCTAATCAAATCCTTCCACTAGAGGGCAGATGTGTCATATCTGTCAAAATGTATGCAGGTTTTGTTTTGCATAGAGAAGACAATGTTAGTAAAAATATAACCAAAAAAATTATGTCCCAGTGTCTTTCTTTGCCTGTCTTTAATATTTATAAGCATCTAGAGGGTATTAGTGGCTGGGATTTAGCTCAATTGGTAGAGTGCCACTCTGCAGTCCCTGAGGTCCCAAGGTTAATTCCCAGCACCACAAAAATGGGAGAAGAACGTGGCAATCCACTCCTAAGGCAATCCTGAAACAATCAGCCATTGAAAACCCTATAAGGGCTGCTATGAGTCAGACATAACTTGGCACTAACAATAACAACAGAGTGTATGTACAATGCTGATATCTAGTGTGTGTGTGTGTGTGTGTGTGTGTGTGTGTGTGTGTGTATTCTTATAGTAGTTATCCTTTCCCATAAAGTGTTTTTATGGGTTCAGAAACAGTATTTTAGTAATAGAAATTGTTTTGTATATCCTGATTTTCATTTTAAGCATTAATGTTTTTCATACAAAGGGAAATTTTAAGAAGAAATAAATGTAGGATTAATCTGCAAGGACTTTTCTCTCATGTGCTACTTCTTTCTGATATATCTTTGAAACAAAAAATCTGATATACTGAATTTTGTTCCTCTTCAAGATTTTTTTTTTTTCAGCTTGGAGAAGAGCTATCTGAAATTTCTAAGTGGCAATATTTTGATTTTGAGTATCCTTTTTGCTGACTGATTTCTATTGATTGGAAACTAAATCCTGGTGAATGTTATGGTTGATTTGTGGTTTTAAGGATTTCTCTAAATCATGTGCAAATGGAAGCCTTATAATGGCAATGTGAGATACAACTTCTTATGGATTACTTTTTACTGTTGAGAAAACCAAAGTATAGAAATCATCCTGAGGCCCAGATCAAGGAAAATTCTTTTTGTGCCTTTATCTGGGCCATGGCATTTAAAAAGTTGGCACATGGTATATCTATAGCTTTCCAGTAAACATGTATTTCTGAAAATATAGAACCATGTCTCTTATTTTCAAAGTTGATGCAGTGCTTAGAACTCAAAGGTATTCTGGGGCCTATGAATTCCCTTTGCCTTAGTTCAAAGGAAGAACTTTACACATACCCAGCACCTCAGTGTTGTTCCAGAGGCATCTCAAGACAGAGAGAGAGAGCCAGAGCACTGCATTAATTTTGTTGAAAGTCTGAGCGTCAGGTGGCTCAGTGGAATGATATTGTAGATCAAGCGAAGACCTTCGACTATTCCCCATTGTTGGTGTTGTTGTTAGGTGCCGTGGAGTCAGTATCCGACTGGAGAAACACTATTGTCAGTGCTTCTCTGCTGTTCATAGGATTTTCAATGGCAGATTGATTTTTTGGGAGGGGGTTGCCAGGTCCTTCTCCCAAGCCTACAGCTTCTGGTGTTCCCAGGCGGTCTCCCATCCAGGTACTAACCAGGCCCGACCCTGCTTAGCTTCCGGGATCTGACGGGATCGGATGCCACAGGGCTACTGCTGCAGGCCATTCCCCATAGGTCCTGCTTTTTCACTGATATCATGAAATATGAAAACTTCTGGCAATGGTTTGGTAGCTGACTCCCTGATCCAAATAGAGCCCTTCCTACAAAGTGAGAGAGGAATGGAAGTAAGATAGGAGAAAATGTGGAGAATAAGAAACAATATCAGAAAGGCCCCCTTTTTAAAAATCTTTTTCCCTGGCTGATAAGGTTTAGTTATCTCAAAGATAGTTTTCCTGGCCACTCAATTTGCTGTGAAACTACACAGTACAACCCACTCTTCTTCCAACCATCTATTTCAGCAGCTTACCTTACATACTTGCTGCTTAAATTATGGTCCCTGGAACTTGTTAGAAATGCAGAACTTTGTGCCTCACTCCAGACCTCCTGAATCAGAATCTTCATTTTGACAAAGTCCAGGTGACTCACGTGTGTCTTAAAGTTTGAGAAGCACTGCCTTAGATGATAAGACATATTTTCTAAACTGGAGCTTTCTGGAGAAGAGTTTGCCTCTCACTGTTCTGGTTTTTTCTGGAGTACTGATCTACTTGGTTCAAATGACTCAAAATTAGAATTACTGATCTCAAGAACCTAACTTGACTAAAATGCATGTAAAAATAATGTGTCACTATACTACCATATTCTCAATACTACTTTGTTTTTAACATAAAAAAGTTCAGTTTGCTTTTCATTATGCAAACATGATAAAACTCCAACTTATAAAATGTAAAATAAGGAAATGATTATTCACATTATGAAAGAGTCTCCGTTTTATGGGGAAATTTTCTAAATTATTTCTGTAAGTTGCCTGGGGGTACATTTGAAAGAGAATTTGACTCAAATGTTGATTCACAGTCCGATTTTTTAAAGATAGCATATAATACATAATGCCTGCAGCCGTACCCCTGAGGCATCTGATCCCGTCAGATCTCAGAAGCTAAGCAGGGTCTGGCCTGGTTAGTACTTGGATGGGAGACCACCTGGGAACACCAGGTGCTATAGGCTTGGGAGACAGACCCAGCAACCCACTCCCCAAAATCAATCAGCCATTGAAAACCCTACAAATATCAGACAAGCACTGACAATAGTGTTTAGCCTGTTGTATGTAGGGTCACTGGGGCTGGGATTTAGCTCAGTTGGTAGAGCGCTGTAGTGCAGTCTCTGAGGCCCTGAGTTCAATTCCCAGCACCCCCAAAATGGGAGAAGGACCTGGCAATCCACTCCCAAGGCAATCCCAAAACAGTCTGCCACTGAAAACTCTATGAGGGTCGCTATGAGTCGGATACTGACTTGACGGCACCTAACAACAACAACAACATGTAGGGTCACTATGAGTCAGATATGGGTTCGAGGGCACCTAACAACAATAACAATAATACATAAATTGAGACATGATTGCATAGATGCAGTTTGGGGCACATTATTAATACATTTCTGAAAGTGGACTTGACTACTTTCCTCATTTCTTTTTCCCATCCCACCCTAATTTCTCTATGTGTTCAATGTGGAATCACTGCTTTCTATTCATCTCCCTACATACATAACTCTATGGTTTCACATCCCTATAAAACCAAAGACTTTACAGAGATTGCATTAACAGAGAAGCCTAAGAGGAATTCAAGAAAAATGACCCTTCCTCCTGATGAATAGTAATGGTGGTATTATGCTTGATTTGAGCCTCTGCAATCCTCTCTGGTAGTAAAACCATGCTAGAGAAAGCAGATACATTCCTCCAGAACACTGAGCAACAGCAAATATTATCTAGAACTGGCAAACGGCATTGGAACAACTGTTCCAATCACCAGCTCCTTTGTTGTCTCCTGGCCTTTGTTCATTCTCTATTATGGCACTTAGATTTCTATAGTGCAAACTGTGCTTTTGATTGCCTCCACAAGGGTTTGTGGGGGGCAAGGATTTTGTTTTTCTCGTTTCCACGTGCCCAGTGCCTAGCACCTAATAGTACTTTACATAAGCTTGTTGGATGATTTAGAAATCTACGGTACAATTATTGATCCTTTCAGAAAGGTGCATGAATCTGACATCTGAACAAAGCAGCTATAAAAAGCTGGTGAGACACCAATCTGTTATCTCTTTTCCCAGATGTGGCAGTAACATTGTTCATCTGAAGTATCAGATAATAAAAATTAGGATTTGGCTGAGAAAGCGTGGCGATATGGAATACTAATAATTGTGATGCCCTGGAAGAGAAGGAGGAAGGTGAGGAGGGGGAATAGGGAAGGGAGGACAAAGCTGTGGCTGCTCTGTTGCAAAGCTTTGACTATCCAGTTACGTCTCAGCCTGTTGTTTATCTCGAAGGCTGGCTCTGCCTGTGAACAGTGTCACTTCTTTGGGTACGAAGAACTCAGCTCTGCTGGAAACTTGCTTGTTCACATAGGTAGATAAGGTTTTAAAAAATAAGCCTTCTTTTCTCAGATTTACTTAGAAAGAAGAATCAATCACATCTTTGTGATTTAAGTACTGAACTAAATGTAGAATCCTCCCAAACACATGAAAATCTGGCAAGGTAGCCTACCACGAGGTAGGTGACATTCTAGAGTAATATTCTTTATTTAGCTGGTGCCTTTCCTTCTAGACGCTAGGATCCTGACTGCAGTAGTTCTTTGTGTCCACCATATTCTGACATCTTCCTCCCATGCCATCTGGAGAGAGCTGTTAGTTCAGAAACTTGTGAAGATATGTTGGTTCATAATGAGTGAACTCAAACTTTGGAATGAAAGTCACACAAATTTTCTATTTATAAGAAATTGACAGTGATATAGTAAGGTCCTGGTAGAAGCCTGTAATTTTTCCTCATTAAGAAAATGATTAGTAAAAGTAAAGAGTCCCTATCTTTGTCCAGTCTGGACATCTTTTCTTCCATTCCATAAGGTATGGTTACTCTCTGAAGAATTTCTTGTACTGCTTTTTCCTGCATAGTGTTGTATCTAGAGATTTCACTGGCTTCTCTCATAGCCCTTGTTGTTGTTGTTGTTGTTAAGTGCCCTGGAGTTGGGTTCTACTCATAGTGACCCTATGCACAACAGGATGTACCACTCCCTGACACTATGCCATGCCTGTGCTTCTTATGTGAGTGCTTCTTTGCTATTCATAGGGTTTTCAATGGCAGATTGTTTTGAGAGTGGGTTGCTAGGTCTGTCTCCCCAGCTTGTAGCAACTGGTATTCCTAGGCAGTCTGCTATCTAAGGACTAACCAGGCCAACTCTGTTTAGCTTCCAAGATCAGGTGGGATCAGATGCTAGGGTGCTATGGCTGCAGAAAATCATGGCCCTAGTTGGCAGAAAATACTAAGTTTTTATTCTTATGAAGAGACAAAATATCCTTTTATTTATAATATTTACCTGCTGTATTCCTAATGAAGTCTATTACCTCTAGTAGGCTGTGAAAACTGCCTGTTATTTATTATTTTTAACCCAAGAACAAGATACTAGCTGTTTGTTCATCCTCTAATCCAATTGTTCTTAAGGATTTGGCCATCTGCCCTTGTATTTTTCATGAAGTGCCTGCCCTTCCTTCCCACCACTGGCTGACAGAGAAGTAACTTTCTGATCAGAATGGGGGCTGAACATTTATCTCCTGTTAGAGACAACACAGGCATCCAGGTGCTTCATTGTAATACTATTAAATACTTCCCTTTCCCACTTGCAGTAGTGAAGTAGTGCTTCTCTTTAAAAAATCCATACCTTTCATCCCATAGGGTTTTAACAATAGAGTTGGTGACAAAAAGAATTTGAAAGGATAGAATACAGAAGCAGATAAAATACCATGCAGTGGATCTTTGAAGATAATTGAGCTGGTATAAGCATTGGCACCAGATTTCTCATGAGTGGAAGAGAATGAAAAATCAAGGCCTCCTCAGTGGGGATGCTGGGAATTACATGACAAACAACCTCTACTTTGACCTTGGGAGATAGCGGATGTTCATTGGGAAACCTTGTTGGGAATATTCACTTTAATCAAGTTCATTTTTAATTTTAAAAATGAAGAATTTACAGCCACATGTAATTGAGCACTTCAGAAATGAGCTAAGTATGTACTCACCTGATTTTCTGGAATGAGAGTCCTAAGGAGAGGAGAGTACTAAGGAGAGGACACATGGATAGTTATAAGAGTGTGCGCTTTAGCCTAAGACTGAGAAGGGAAGGGGCTTTGGAGACAGGTTACTGAGTCCTTGGCATTTTTTCACTCTGAGGCTTTACAAGCTGCCTGATCCCTTTGACACCTGTGTGATGTGTATGTCCAGGGACCTTTTTTATGTGGCTGCTGAAAGTGTGACCAAGACAGTTATGAAATGTAGCTGAAGCAGCTGATGTATAATAAAATAGTTGATTTCTAATCTTTTATGTGCTGTTTTAAAGCTCTAAGCATGCTCTTGAAGGAGATAGGAAGCAAAGGCATTGATTTTTGCTCCATTTAGGGTAGGTTAGACTAGACTTGTATTGACAGATGCTTCTCCCTAGGGAACTTGTTTGGGGGGGAATAAATACATCTCTTTTCTGGGTTAGATAGTCTCTTTTGCCAGAAGTTTCTAACACAGAGTGAACATGGAAGGATTTCTCAGCTTCATGTTTTATACTACAAAAGATTTACCACCATCTAGCTGAAAATGTTGGCTGTTATTTCTTTTGCATTGAAGGATTTAGAATCATCCAGATTATCCAATAACTCAGGTTCATCAATCCCAATTATCCACAGATTACAGAATATCTTGCCACAGGCTAGAGTAACAGTAAGAAGCTGTCTAATGATGGATCCAGGCTCCTCAACACCTAGCAGGCAATCTAAAATTATTGCATTAGCCTATAATTGTTGGTCTCAATGTTGAGATTATTTCCAGCCAGGAATATAATTGGAGTACTTGATGTAGTTCTTGGAAATATTTGTGAGAGAAAAATCGAACTATAGCATATTGGAGGAAGTATACAGACAAATTTGATCCATGAAAATCAGAGGGAAGCTAAGTTTAAATTTAGTACTTCGGAAATTTCAGCTGGTTGTTTCCACCCTTTCCTGTATTCCACACCTGGGATGGGAATTTCTCGGAATTTTTTTAAGTCAATAATAAGTTGTAGACATCCTTTTCTATCAATAAAATATACATATTCTCTAATGATCTTAAAGGCTGCATAATACTCTATTTCTCCTCCTTGTGTTAGGTATGAAGTGTCTCTGTGCACTATACATATCTTTCTACAAAAGTGAGTTTTTAGAAAATTGTCTGATTCTAGGTGCTAGGTTGAGCTTGCTAATTCCTTCAACAGATAATCCCTGAGCACAATGTACTGGTGTTGCTATGGGGATGGAGGCAGAAGGAAAGGTGTTAAAAGAGATGGGTAGGAATGAGTTATATGCTACTTCTCCTAGAAAATGCAATTTTATTGTCAGATATAGCTGGAGGGTCTTATTTCCTTTTAAAGAAATTCCAGCCTTAGGTTTTTGTTTTTTGTTTTTTGTTTTTGTTAGGTGCTATTGAGTTGGGTCCTGCTGTACGTAGCAACCCTCTATACTACAGAAAGAAACACTCCCCAACACGGTGCCATGCCTGGCACTGTTGTCAGCATTTCTCTGCTATTCACAGAGTTTTCAGTGGTAGATTGTTTTGGAAATGGATTGCCAGGTCCTTCTCCCTAGTCTGCAGCACCTGGTCTTCTCAGGTGGTCTCTCATTCAAGGACTAACCAGGCTGACCCTGCTCAGTTTCCAAGTCAGGAGGGATTGGATGCCAGGGTGCAGACAGTTTCAGTTATTGAAAGGGGTAAAATTGTGAGAGTAGGGAGACATTTCCAATCATGTTAGTTTTGCAAATGAGGCCAACTATGTGAGTGTTAGTGGGACATGTATGTAGCTCTATACCTATTTGTTAATGAAAAGATCTCTTTTATCCAAATGCCATCTACATATATATATATGTATATATATATATATACATATATATATATATATATATATATATATAGCACATATTTCATTATGACATTTCCATATATGTATATCATTGTATATTGCTCATGCCCATCCTCTCATATTCTCCTTCTGTATGTGTTTTTATTGCTATGAGTGGGACCTGACTCGATGGCACCTAACAACAACCACCACCAAACCATAATTGATGGGCATTTACTTTACTATTTTACTTCCAATTTTCTACCTTTCTTTAAAATACCTAGATGGGTATCTTTGCATGTACAAATGTATTATTATCCAATTTTTTAAAGGATAAATTCCTTTGAGTAGAATTATTGAGTCAAACTATATGTAGATAATTCATGTTGCCAAACTGCTTTCTTAGAAGGAGCCAATTTATATATTACATATATGTGTATATATATTATGCATATATGTGTATGCATATTTGGGTGTGTATGTATATATATTTAGAGGGCAAAAAATTAAACACCTTCAGATTTTGCCTCAGGCTCCCTATCTGTCTGGCATAGACCTCAGCAAAAATTAATATTGCTATTTTGTTTAGAGTTTTGTTTAAGACCATGAATGGAGAGTTACTGAAAAGTCACCTTTAAACAAATCTTATTTATGGGCATATATATACACTATATAAATGTGTGTGTATATGTACACACACACATATACATATAGTGTATGTATGTGTGTATAAAATGCCAGTGTCACTCTGTCTTGATTACTGTAGCTTTGAAGTAAGTTTTGAAATTAGGAAGTATGGCACCCTCCAGCTTTGTTCTTTTTCAATACTTTTTGGCTATTCTTTTCATGATTTGATTGAAGGTTACCATTTTTCCATTGAGTTGCTTATGTTTGGCAGCAGCTAATTAAGTATTCATTTGGTTTGTGAAAGAAGAAAGAAAGATTTCATCATCTCTCCTGGCTTTGGGGAATGACATGAAATGAGCCTGTGATGTTGGGCATTATTTGTCATTTATTGACTTTTGTGTGAAAAACAAATCTAGATCAGGCAAGACTGTGAACACAAAAAACTTCAACTTTATTTACTATCATGAGCAAGGCCACTTAAGACAGAAATGCATGGATTAAAAAGAAGCAGGCGCAATAATTAAAAACACAGACTGCCTCAGTCAGCTTATCAGTGGTTTTCAATAGGAAGGCATTCCAGCATGTGCAGTGGTTCATTGGTGTGTGGGAAAGAATATTAACACTAATTTTAATTAAAGACAAATTTACTAAATGTTATAAATTAAAAAAGCTGATTAGAGTATGAAAACTAATGAATTCAGAATGAGTAATTCAACATTTGAATCTTAAAGTCATGATGTACTGGTTGTGTAACTGTCAGTTTTCTTCTATAAAATGATTCTGATTACAGGATTGTTTACTAATATATGCAGAACATACAAAAATGCAATTCAAAAATTAAAAGAGCAAAATCAGTGTGATGCTTCTTAGGTCAAGTATGGCTCTTTGAAGTGGACAAATAAGGTAGTGCCAAGTTGCAAGGTCCTTTTGGGGCATTTGATAATCTTGAAATTTCCATCACGTGAAATATGTTAACTTGACCAAAAGGACATCACCCTCCCATCTATTATCTTTCTCTTTTGAGGAACCTTTGAGGGGGATTTATACCTAACAACAGCAACAGTTTATATATCATGGACTCATCTCTTCTTTTGTTCCACATTAAGATCTCCTTCTGGAGAAAAATGATCTTTTGTAGGTAAACATTTACTTTTAAATTGATTCCATCCCATTAAAATATATCTATTTTGTGCATGTGGCTTATAATGTTTATAAATAGGATTACAGTGATACATGCATGTATGTCGTGACAAAAATATCCATTAGAAATGTATGCTTAAAAATATTTTCCTGAAAGTGATATGTCATAAAAGAAAATTGGAGGTCAGAGGTATAATTCTGTCTTACTCCATATGATCTTGAGAATCCTCATGCATTTCTTTTATTTCTGTGCACATCTTGATACTGACTTAATTTCTTGGTAATTTGGATCCATTTACTTGGTCATTCAATTTAAGTTCCTCTTAGTTAGGTGGATCATAACAGTTGAACGTTTTGGCATGTTGCCAGTCTGTCTTTGATCCTTGACCTTAGTATCTTATTGGCTGGCCACTGTCAGATTCTCTGCTTAGGGCAACCAGAACCTAAAATTAGAGTAACTTATTTCGCCTACTCCCTCTAGCTCTTCTCTTTCCTTTAGCTTATTCATAGGACTTTGCCTATGTTTTTGGCCACTCAGTAACCCTCTTGAAGCTCTAGAACTTATTTTTGGCTTCTTTAATACTTGCCAGAAGGCATTTGGACCTGATTTCCTTAGTGCTCTAATGTGTGAGCTAATGACACTGTACTGACTTGAAGTCACACGGTGGGAAAGATATTGTGTCTGGAGCCAAGAAGATGTGTTCTAGTGTTACATCAGTTCAGCTATTAGGGCATCTCTCTATTATACCTGGTCTTCAACTCCCTCTCCTAGATTTTAAAAGCATTTCCACATTAATTAAATTTGCTAATAAAGATAGTTTCCCATTATAAATAATCCTCTTAAAAATGGTCCGTATATATTAATGATTGTAGGGAGACTGAATTCACAACAGGAGAAAGAGAGCTTGACATTTACAAATGTGAATTTAGCAAAGCTTTGGCAAGTACATACCTTCTTCATCACCACTAATCAAGGTATTCCTGCTTTCTAAAATTAATTATTATTTTAATTGTACAAATTTATAGGGTACAGTATGAACAAGGCAATAGATGTATAAAGTGTTGAATAACCAAATCAGGGTAATTAACATTTCCATATCTTTAAAAATTTCAAAAGTTTTGATGAAGGCTTAACAATTGTACATGATTCTGTGGTGCATTGTAATGGGTTATATCAAACTAATAAGCTTCTGCACAGCAAAGGGAACAATCAACAGAGTGAAGACACAAATAGAAAATGGGACTTTTTTTTGCAAGCTATTCATCTGGCAAAGGATCAATATTCAGAATACATAAGGAACTAAAAACTCAAATAACAATAGCAACAACAACTTCCTCCCAAACAACCAAATTAAAAATGGGTGACGCATGAAAATAGGCACTCTCAAAAGAAGAAATTCAAGTGGTCAATAAATTTATGAAAAAATACTCAACTTCATTAGCTACAAGGAAAATGCAAGTCAAAATCACAATGAGATAGTTTTGCTTTTTAATATGGACAGAATGTGCTCTTATGTCAATTCCAAGTATGTTATTGTTGTTATTAACTGCTGTGGAGTCATGTCTGACTCAGAGCGATCCTCGTAGTGTTTTCAATGGCTGATTGTTTTGGGATTGCCTTGGGAGTGGATTGCCATGTCCTTCTATTTTTGCAGTGCTGGGAATTGAACCTGGGTCCTCACAGACTTCAGAGTGGTGCTCTACCAACTGAGCTAAATCCCAACCCCAGTTTGAAGTATAGAATGCATAATTTTGAGATCATGTATTTTAACTCAGTAATTAAAGCTCATAGCAATTTATCAGAGATGTTGAAACACTCTAAAATGTTACCTGTAGTTATCTCTCTCTTTTTTTTAGTACTGAGGGATTGAACCAAGCACCTCACATATCTTAGGAAAGTGCACCCCAGCCTCTTTTTAATTTTTATCTTGAGACAGGGTTTCACTAATTTGCGCAGGCTACTTCTGACCTTGAACTTGCAATTCTGTTGTCTCAGCCTCCCCAGTCACTAGGATAACAAGTGTGCACCATAGCGCCTGGCTTGTGGTTATCTTTTAATGGTGGGATAAACAGCAATTTCTTATTTTCTATATATTCAAAATTTTCTAGGATGCAAACCTTTAAGAAACTCACAAATATCATTTAAAATATTCAAAAAAGCACAGCATTTAGAAATAACAAGTAGCAAGTCACCATTGAATAATACTGGAAACCTTTAGGTCTGGGTTTTAGACACATTTTATAACATTTCCTACCTGTTTAACCTTGGACACAAGATCTCTTCTATGCGTCCCTTTTCATCTCTGTATAATGGAGATTTAAAAACAGCAGGCATTTACTGAGCTGTCTTATATGGTAGGGACACAGCTGGGAATAAAACAAAAAAATCTTTGGAACTTACCTTCCACTACTTTTTCCGCTTACTGTGAAAATCAAATGAGTTAAAACATACAAAACAATTAGAACAATAATTGGCACAAGAAGAGATGTTCATACACATTATTATTGTTATGAATGTTATACTTACTCTTTTATAATAAGAATGAGAATCTAGTCTCAAATAACGAAATTAAAGCAAATATGTGAGAGATAGATGCTGGTTAAGACAAGAGCTTCTTTTTTTGGAGCTATGTCAAGGCCTAATAAGTGACTTTTGCAATCATTTTTTGACATATTAATTAACCTTATTGCTCTGTGGCCCACAAACCAGTGACAGGATGGGCACTGAGGTGGGCAGCTCTTTTACCTTTGTTCATAACATAAGCTCAGTAGACTGAGGGGGGAGTACATTAGTAGAAAGTCTTCCCATCACTCAAGCCAGTGCCATTGATCTTACTCAGATCCATTCTGACCACACCTTCCCTCACACACATTTTGGACTGTATCTGTTTCATTTTATTATTACCGCATGCATGTGGAACACCTCAAGGGAGAGAAAGCTTTCAAGAAATATGATGGCTCACAAACTTGCCCTGGGGGGGAAAACAAAACAAAAATAAAATTTCTTGTCTTTGAAGCACCAGTCAGGATGCATTTTCCTATGTGCCACCTATTGATTTAGAGAATTTATCCTCAGAAACATGAGCATAAATATTCTTTTGCAGGCTCAGAGTGGAATTTAAGTAGCTTGAAGTTCCTTGCACAATTATTTTTAAAAGATTTAAAGAAGAGGAAGAAACAGAAAGAAAACCCTTACTCATTTTTCTCCTCTTCTGTGGCAACTTTTGCCAGTCTGCACCTTAATTGAAAATGCTACATTTTTTTCCTTCTCTGACTCAAATCCCTTGAGAGAATTCTGTGTAATTTAAGGGCTATTAGAAATCTTTGGGATTATGTTGTTTTTATTTCTAACAGCTCTCATTGGGTGGGGTAAGGTCACCATTGTAGCCAAAGTATTTTTTTTCTTCCTTTTAAGAAGAAGAAGAAAAAAACAAAAACAAACAAACAAAAAAACCCCTAAGCTCTGCCAATAAGAAAATTAGATCATAAAAGAAAATGGGACTGCATGGTATATTTTGTAAGTAGTACATACTTAGGAAATACCTTCTTTAATAAGACTTTTACAGTGCTTCCAGCTATATTCCCTTCTGTGCTATTTAGTGAGGAAATTTACAGGGCAAAAAATTAAACACCTTCAGATTTTGCCTGAGGCTACCTATCTGTCTGGCATAGACCTCAGCAAAAATTAATATTGCTATTTTGTTTAGAGTTTTGTTTAAGACCATGAATGGAGAGTTACTGAAAAGGCATCTTTAAATAAGTCTTATTTATGGGCAAGAATGTGCTATCTTTAAAGGTAGGCATGAGGCACAATTATGTTTTTGAATAGCTGATGGAGTGCCAAGATCACTGACCAAGGAGTCAGGGGATCTATATTTTAATTACAGACTTGCCAGTAATTAGCTATGTGTCATTTTGTAAGTTGCTTCACATCTTTGGGTTTTAATATATCTCGTGTAGAGGAAATGCTGGTTGAGACACTGAACTGATTTCATTTGTAGGTTGTAATTCACAGTTGCATAAACACTGGGTAGTTCTTAAGGCCCTTATTAGGTAGGAAAACAGTTATGTAGATTAATAAGAGATCTTGGAATTGCTATTAAGAAAATACCACTTCCTTGTGAATGAATAGCTCTTTCCTTTTATGAGACTTGGCAGGGCACTTGAGCACTGGGCTCTATTTTGCCATCAGAGGATGTGATGTTCTGGATGTGCAGTTTGGTGGGAGCTGGGCCAACTCCATGCATTTAGCGCCTTACAGGTGCTTCACAGGCCTCTAGGTCAGCATTAGGTGAGATGAGGAAACCCAAGGGATGTGTCTGCATGCCCCCTACCCTCCTTTTCAGGGCATCCTTCTCAAGGTCCCTGCTGCATCCTGGGAAGGTCCAAGTGGCAGCAATAGCCAGAAGTGCAGGTGAGCATGTCCTTGGGGAGCCAGCTGAGGTCTCAGCTTGTTGACATTAAATGATTTGGTAGAACAGCATCCCAAACTCGTCCTTAGTACTTGAGAGCAAACTGTCAGTAAACAGAATCAAGCCTCATTTTTTTCTACGTCAGCTGTTTTAACTAATTCAGTCTTTACAGCTCTTCCCCCCCCCCCCCAAATTCTTGGAGCTATTTTGCAGTTTATTTGATCTTTTATGTAGTTTTGGCAGCCCAACTTGGGGTGGTGGGTGCCATGTGTGATGGAGGGGCCCTCAAGAGTGGGGGGTCTTTGTGGCCTCCATGACCAAGATGTGAAAATTTGATGCAGCACTGCCCATGAGGAACTGAGAACTTGGAGCCATTTAATCTGTATCACTGCTTCTCAGGGTTCTTGAATTAGTGGGTGTGCCAGGAGGAAAGCAACCAATGATACTGAGATCTAATGGGAAAAAGATGGAAGGGCTCATTTCCTCCTAATGCATAATCATGACTACCAGTTAAAGGACCTAGTATGTAATGTTTGCTATGCCCACCTGCCCACACTCCTTTTTATAGCAGGCAGGTAGTTTACTGCTTTTCCTCAACTGTACCCCCAGCATCTGACACATATCCTTAATCATGTGTGGAAGGAATGTTACTAAATGTAAACTATTGGCTTCTTTGAAAAGAATGAGTCAGTTAGAAGACCGTTGTGCATGGAAATGACCTACTAACTAAAGGACAAGATGTCAGCCCCCACACATCCAATGAACAATGGTGGCACATCTGATCTAGAGATAGAAACCTCCCTTTTCTGTTTGCTTTACCCAGCATCCTGCCTCCCTGGAGAATGGCTGGAATATTCAGTCATTTAAGAAAACTAGTTATGGCTGGGGCCTGGGATTTAGCTCCGTTGGTAGAGTGCTGCACTGCAGTCTCTGAGGTCCCGAGTTCAATTCCCAGCACCTCAAAAATGGGAGAAGGACCTGGAAATCCACTCCCAAGGCAATCCCGAAACAGTCTGCCATTGGAAACCCTATGAGGGTCGCTATGAGTCGGATACTGACTCGACGGCACCTAACAACAACAGTTATGGCTGGGAATGGTCTATTGGATTTTCTCTTTCAAATTGTGAATAGTATTCCTCTCTGTCATAAAGAAAAGGAATATTTGGATTTTATGTCAGGGCTTGAGGAAAAGACCCAGAAGAGTCTTGTGCAAAGGGCTGCTAACATGTCCAGGTAAAAGGCTAGCTCGGCCTGAGAATGCCATGAAGGATGGGCTTTTAAGATTCACAGAAAATGGCAAAATTGTGGTTACTAGTTAGTGTAACCCATTTACTATTATATGGACTGACCAAAATAGGAATTCTTTTTTGAGTTAACACTTTAACTCTGTACTCACTCTCTGCCAATTAAGAGTGGCATGCACCATTATGGGAAGTAAGGATTATGTGATAATTATAATAGCTGGCTGGGATTTAGCTCAGTGGGTACAGTGATGCTTTGCACTCTTTGAGGTCCCAGGTTCGATTCCCAGCATGGCAAAAATGGGAGAAGGATGTGACAATCCACTCCTGAAGAAATCTCAAAACAATTAGCTACTGAAAACCCTATGAGGGTCACTATGATAGGGACATGACTCAAAGGCACCTAACAACCACAACAACGTAATAACAATAGTAACATACTTCTTAAATGGCATAGCAAGTAACAGCCTGTCAAATTTTGTGTGTTTATACATAAATTTATAAACATATATATAGTCCTGCCTTTCATAATGATGCTTCAGTGAATGATAGACCTTCTGTACAGTGGTGGTATCATAAGATTGTATTGCCTAGTAATGTCATGCCTGAAGCTGTAGTACTGTGGCATCTGATCCCATCAGATCTCGGAAGCTAAGCAGGGTCGGTCCTGGTTAGTACTTGGATGGGAGACTACTTGGGAACACTAGATACTGTAGGCTTTGGAGAAGGACCTGGCAATCCACTCCCAAAAATCAATCTGCCATTGAAAACCATATGAATAGCAGAGAAGCACTGACAATAGTGTTTTGCCTGTTGTAGGTAGGGTCGCTATGAGTTGGACACAGATTTGGTGGTGCTTAACAATAACAGTAATGTCATGGGGCTGGAGTTTAGCTTAGTTGGTAGGGTACTGCCCTGTGCTCTCTGAGGCCCTCAGTTTGATCCCAGCACCACAAAAATGGGAAAAGGATGTGACAATCCACTCCCAAAGCAATTCTGAAACAACCATTGAAAACCCAGTGAGCGTCGTCTGACCTGACTTGAAGGCACCTAACAACAAATGATGTCATGGTTGTTTTAGTTTGTGTAAGGATACACTCCCCCACCCGTCTGTCAGTTTGCCACATGGTGGGGGCTTGCATGTTGCAATGAGGCTGAGAGCTCTGCCACTGTAACCTCAGACATGAGCAAGGTTACCCATGG
>VMDO01004766.1:16903-120648 GCA_007922755.1 Pedetes capensis | reverse complement strand
GGAGACTATACACATGGACTTCACCAGATGGAACATACAGAAATCAAATTGACTACATATGTGCAAAGAGACAATGGAAAAGCTCTGTACAAAATGTCAAAACAAGACCAGGTGCTGACTGTGGATCAGACCATCAACTTCTCATATGCAAGTTCAAACTGAAGCTGAAGAAAATTAGAACAAGTATACGAGAGCCACGTTTTATCCCTAGCACCACAAAAATAAAAGGACGTAGCAGTCCACTCTGAAAGCAATCCCAAAACAACCACTGAAAACCCTATGAATAGCAGTGAAGCACTGACATAGTGCTGGCCACAATACAGTGTTGGGGAGTTTCATTCTGTTGTACATAGGGTCATTATGAGTTGGACCCAACTCGATGGCACCTAATAACAACAGTATTCATTGGCAATTTTTACATCTTTATGATTAAGTTGAAAGTTTTTAATTGTTTAATAAAATTTTTCTCCCCATGTTTAAGAATTCTTCTAATAGCCGGGCATGGTGGCGCACACCTGTAATCCCAGCGACTTGGGAGGCAGAGGCAGGAGGAGCACAAGTTCAAGACCAGAGGCAGTCTGCACAATTTAGCGAGATCTTGTCTCAAAAAGTAAAAAAAAAAAAAAAAAAGGGGGGGTGGGCTTGGGGTGCAGCTGAGTGGTACAGCATTTGCAAAACATGTAAGCACAAGGCCCTGGGTTCAACCCCCAGTACCATAAAAAAAAAAAAAAAAGAATTCTAATAGCTACTAGAATAATTTACTTACACACTTGCTGGCCAGAGGCAGCATAATATAAGGCTTTTCTGATTGATTTTAGTTATGCTATTGGAACTAATGGAACCTCTAGAGGGTAAAGGATATCCTTCCTTACCTACTGAGTAGCAGATCTTTGTGTTCTTTGATCACAGTCTGACCACCCAGTATTCTTCAGAGCAGTGAAATCAACAAAGACTTGGAATCAGACACAAGTGGGCTCAAATCCCCCCACCCCCCGCGCTGCTTTCTGAGGCTTCTTTTCCTCATCTGTAAAATTAGGGTGATGATACCTAACTCCCTAGAACAGTATGAAAAATGTGTGCGTGTGAAATGCCTAGCACATTGCCTAGTATGCTGGGCAGTTGCTGTTGTTATTAAACCTGAATTCACCTTGCCTTCTCTCCTAGGAATGGTCAGACTGTCTGAACTCAAGTCAACGGTGCAGAATTCCAGGCCCATCAAGATGGCTGCAGCCTTGCCAGACAACATCATCACCCAGCGAGAAAACCCAGCAGGGGCAGTAGACGATGAGGAGCAGGAGGCCGACGCGAGCGAGGAGTCAGTGGACACAGAAGCCCGGCCTCGGAGGCGGAAGCCAGTCCGAGTGGTCGAGGTAGTGACAAAGGTGGAACCAGAGAAGTTTAGAGGAAGGAGGCAAAAAGACTTTGATACATCGGAACAAAACGAATCCAGTGATGAGGAGAGCCAGAAAAAAGAGAGAGCTCGCACTGCCGAGGAGCCATGGACTCAGAGCCAACAGAAACTCCTGGAGTCGGCATTACAGCAGTACCCAAAAGGAGCCTCTGACCGCTGGGACAAGATAGCCAAGTGTGTCCCATCTAAGAGTAAGGTGGGTGAGAGAAGAGGGTCACCCGTACACTGAGGCAGAACCCACTGAGCTGGCTGCTGTTTCCATCCTCTGCGCATCTTTGTGGGTCCAGTCGTATTCACCAGTTCTCATTGGTGCCTGTCCCCCTTAGGATGCACACGTGTGCACTCAATTTATTAGTCGGTATAAATGAGGTCAAGATGCTAAGTTTAGTCATCATACAGACCAGCTCGTTTTTCTCGGAGCAGATTCTATTTATGGAAGATAAACTTCCCAGCTATAGCCTACCAGCCTCAAGAATTCACTCTCCTCAGCTGTGCTGAGTCACCCTCACCCCAAGAGGCAGCATCTCATTGGGACCATAAGCTGCAGGGAGGCATGTCATAAGATCACAGGGCCTCTGTTAGGTAACAAGTCTAACCAAAGGGATGCCTGGGTTTGACCTGTGGTACTATCGTGATCACCTTCAGTTCTGTGCTAAAGTGAACTTGGACTCCGTGGTGGCACCGAGCTAGCAGGAGGCCCTGAGGCAGGACTTTCATATGGGGTCAGTCCAAGATTGACAGTTAAGACTTGACTTACCCTAGGTAATCTTGCTGTTTACAGTTGACTTCTGTCCTGTTTACAGCTCTTAGTATGTGCTCAAATACGTCTGCAGTTCATTCTCAAAGGCAAACTGAGGTGGGAGGAAGAGAGGTGTACCCACAGAGAGCCAGCCCCATCCAGCTAGGCCTTCCCTCTGCCTACAGTCAGACAGCTTGAGCCCTAGAGTTCCAGGGTGTGATCTTTCCAATGCCGGCTGGCCAGCCTCCATGTGCACGTCTCCTAGGGCGGCCTTCTTGTTGCTGTGCTCTCAGTCGAAGGTGTCAGGAACACAGACAAATCAAAAGAACCCATCTCCAGCGCCGCCTTTGCCTGTCACCCAGTAGCCTTTGGGCACATTGATGCTCATTTATGTTCTTAGGTTTTTTTAATTGAAATTCTGTGCTGGAAAATCTAGCTTGTGGCCATGTGTGTCCCTGTGTACACAGGTCGAGTTGTCTGTCACCTACTTTAAACTGATGAAATTGAGAGTTCCTGAGGAGAAAAATAAACCATTAGCAGTTGATCTCTTTGGGAGGCACAGATTCTCCCAGTCTCTCCAACTGGTTTGCCAGAAGTCATTATTTCCCCACGTTTCTCTAGCATCTGTCAGGACATAGGCATTTACATGGGCGATGAATTGATGCTGGCCCAAAATGAAGGAGCTGGAACTGGATTCCTCAACATGGAACACTCAGAAACTCATTGCCTTGTGGGTTGGAAACTGTCCTGTTTGCAACCAGACATGTGCAGGGCTTCGATGCCCCTCATGTGTCCCTTTAAACCTTGACTTTAGGACCATGTCCAGGAGCGCTGCCTGCTGCCTCCTGCTTATGCAGAGCCCAGGACCCGTGCTGTCCTTCCAAGGGCTAAGTGCTAGGTCTGGCTGTCATTGATTCCATGTACTGTGCTCTCAGGGATGCACAGCTGCTAAGGAAAGGCCAATTGTCTCTGGTAATGTAGAAGAGGCACTCACTGAAGAGACTTGCAAATCCTGGGAGGAGAATGAACACCCACACCCTGCTCTAGGCACCTGATACAATCACCTGTTCTAAAACAGAGTCATTTGCCCTGGACCCTAAGTTAACAAAGGCTTACAGTACCGTGGGGCTAGTGCTGTCTGAACAGAAACAGAATGGGTTCTGTTCTGTACCTTGTGGTCAACTTGAGAATCATAAGGCTCCTCCTCACCTTCATCCTGACTCTGCTGTAGTCTCACCTCACCATGTGACAGCTACAGGCAGCTGAGCACCTAGGCTCATCATTCTGTAACCTGACAGGGCCAGTGACTGAGATGGGGCTCAGAAGAGCAGTGTGGGAGCTTGTGGAGAGGGGGAGTGGGCTGCAATGGCCCATGAAGGTAAGTCTCAGCAGCCCCCAGAGAGAGGGAGATCCAAATGAGAACAGTATCATGACTGCCTGGCCTTAAGTTTCTTGTTTTCCCTGAAGTGGCATGGGATACAATAGTGGCATGTTAAATGTGATCATTGAATTGAGCAAGAGGAAAGTTACAGTTGTCATAATGATAATATGCCTCACAGACAGCAGCCCCTGGTCCCCCACCCCCATGGTTAGCACATTCACCTTGGGCTGGCCTTGCAGTGAGCCTTCTCTACACACTGGTCTATGGTGTCCAACCAGGTCTGCCTGTGACCAGCTGGACTTCCCCAGGTTCTGGACATAGGGTTCTGGGCATAGGGTATGGATGTAAGACTGCTTCACTAGCACTGGGCACAAACCAGCAAACAGGCAGCAGCAGGCTGAACACACAGGTAATGCGCACTTGTGAAGAAGTAACTGTTTTCACCTTTCTTTGTTTTTCTTCCTACAGGAAGACTGTATCGCTAGGTACAAGTTGCTGGTTGAACTGGTCCAAAAGAAAAAACAAGCTAAAACCTGAATATTCTAGAAGATGATGTCCACCTTTGTTTTCCAAAATGAATATTTCAAAAATTATATGCAGAAATTTGCATTTTGTACCTCAGTATTTCTATACGTCATGTGCCTTAGTAAAAAATAAATGAATAAATAAATAGTAGATTTTGTGTTATATTGTTTAAACAAATGCTGTGTTAACAGGAAAAGGAATTGGGATATTTTCCGGATTATTTCTTCTCACTGTGAAGTTTACTATTTTAAGGGAATGTTTCATATAATTTGTTCTACTGACCAGGCAAATAGGTGTTCGAAGGAATGTGTGGTTAAACTAATGTGTAATAATTCAAACATGTTTCTGTAAAGGCATGACCAAAGAACATACAGTTGCTCTCTTTATTGAGACTGAGAGAAATAAATCAGGTTGGCACCAAGTTAAGAGCAGCGGGAGATTATCTTAGTTATGTGTATCCAGGGGGAAAAAAAAAAAAAAAAACCTTAATGAACAAGGACATAGGGTAATAAAAGTTTGGGCCAGGTGAGGTGGTGCATGCCTATAACTCCAGCAACTCAAGACTAAGGCAGGAGGATAGCAAATTCAAGGCCAGAAGCAGGCTATGCAACTTAGTGAGTTCTGGTCTCAAAAGAAAAACTAAAACGTAGGTTGAGGGTCCAGCCTAGTGGGAGAACACTTGCAAAGTATGAGTGAGGCTGTGGGTTCAACCCCCAAGTACTACCAAAAAAAGAAAAGTCATAAGTTTGGGCAACTTGGTAGAAACATGTGCCCAACTGTCATGATTTGCATATAAAATGTCCTCCAAAGATTATGTGGTTGGTCCCCATCTAATGGTGCTATCTGTGGAGCTGTGGAAAATTCACAAGGTGGGATCTAGCTTTTTGGAAGTGGTCACTGGGAGCAGGCCTTTGGGCTTGTTTTAACCCAGACCAGCAGTTCCAGGCTCACTCTACTTCCTGCCCTGCCATGCCATGAGGTCCTGCCACAGACCCTGCTGCCTGCCACTGCCACTCCTGTCTTGCCACCATTACGGACCCATCTCGATCTTCTAACTGTGAGCTTCCAATAAACCTTTTCCTCCGTAAGTTTGTTTGGGTTGGTTTTTCTGCTGCAATAATGACAGCCTGACTAATATACCAAGAGATAGAATTTCCAGACACCATGCAGGAAAGTTTTTGGGAACTGATGAAACTGGGTCTTCTTTTTCAACACCTTGGTTAAAGTCACTATTTTGTACCGTTAATTCCTATTTAGGTCTTTTTATTGTTTGGGTTTGAACTGTCACCTTCTGCTCAGCATTCCTTTTTAAATTGGTCATTTGCTCAGGGGATGGAAATAGTTTGATAAATGCAGCATGGGTAAATTTGGAAAATATTAAGATAACCACAACACATTTAAGGGAAATGAGTTGATATCTATACAGACATCATTTTTATCTAAGGACACCGAAATGTGGTTACAGTTTCCTAAAGGAAACTTTGGGTGGTAGAGGTCACCTCTCCACTCAGTAACCATTCACCCATGGGAGGATATGGAGCTGAGTAAGCCCAAGCCCTTCCCTGAGAGCAGATGACAAAGGCCTCTGGTCTTCAGTACAGTGGCTGGCTGAGCGGGTGCTGGGGGAGACTTACTCCTCAGAGACTTGGCTCCCTAATTCTAAAAAGAGCAATTGAAAAATGAAAATAGCAGATTGCCAACTAACGGCTCAGTGGTTTTTGTTTTTACTGAACTACCGGAGTCTTCCAGCGCCAGCTTCCTTGCCTAGGGGGTGGAGAGTGGCATAGGCCGGCACAGGAGGGGACAGGACAGCTGGCATCCAGGAGTGCTCACTTGCCCTCTTCCTAACAACAAGGTGCCCCAGGCCAAGCAGCTCTTCCCCAGGGCTTGTGTCCTAAAGCTGGAGGGGCCACCCTGTCCCACCTCCCCATTTATCTGGGGAAGTGTCAGACAATAAAAAAGGTACTGGGGGAGGAACAAAGAGAAATAAATTGTCCTGGCTGTATTCCAGGGCTCTGGGTCCCTCCTGTCTCTTGTGCAGCCTCAGACCTATCAGTACAGCTTGTGACACTGTGAGTATCCTGCCAATAGATCACCCTTTCTGCTTAACGCACCTTGAACTGGGTTTCTGTCACACACAACCACCCAGAATCCCATTACAAGGATTTGGGCTGCTGGGGCCAAAGGTAGTTTAAGAAATCCAGTCGCTGTTGGAATCTGTAAACTTGCTTCCCATCGTCATCTTTCTAGACTAAGGACAGGAGACTGGTATGGTTTTCTACTGGTGCCCATCTCTGCCTTCCAGGTAAGAGCTGTTCTCCATGGCTTCCCCTCTTCTAGGGACCCTGGGAGCTGAGGGTTTGGTTGAAGTAGGATGAGGGGGAGGGACATGTGTGGGCACACATGCACACACACGCACACGCGCACACACACACACAGCTCACTGCAGCCTCACTCGGGAGGCCCACACACCTGCTCCTCCACATGCGACCTTCATTGCTTTTCTGTTTTCACTGCCTTTAATGAGAATCGGCATGCAGCCCTTCTCCCTTTTCTCTCCAAAATTTAATTTTCTCTCCCCCACCCCCTTTTTTGAGGAAAAGGGAGAAGTTGGCTATGGGCATCAACTGCCATGTTTTTTGTCCTTGTTACATGATACCTGCCTAATAGGAACATGACATGTCCTAGGTGGGAGGGACTTTCTGACCCACCCACCCCCGCTCTGTCACCCCAGCCCCTGACAGGAGCCTGCTGAGGTGCCTCCAGCCCTGTGCTGTCATTATGGTCTTGGGACTTCTTCCAGGAGGGACTGTCTTCAGAGCTGTGGTACATTCTTGTGGGTTGTCAGCAATGGCAGCCCTAGTATTTCGAGGGTGAATCTGACTCTTGGGAACTGTCAGAGCCCTTCTTAGGGCCGTTACCAAGCAGCCTCCTGAGTCTCCATCCCTCGCTGGGACCCCCCACCCCAGGCTGCTGAGCTGTGTGACATTGGGCATATTGTTTCCCTTTGTCTCAGACCCTCATCTGGAGAAACAGAATCACAGTAGTAGCTGGGGCGGTAGAATGGTAGATCTGTGTGAAGTCTTCAACACAGTGCCCAGTTTTGGAAAGCAGTGTGACATCTGTCTAACTGTCCAGGCTTCTTTATCATCAGTTTGTTTTCCAGGAAGCGTGGGAAGTAAAAGGAGGTGTGTCTGAGCAAGGGTCCTGGAATCTGGCAGCACAAACTCTGTCTTTGTATTAGGCATATAAAAAAATTTACAATTGACACAGGTTACAGTAGAGGGTACAGAGTAAGTTTATTAAAGACAGTACACCTTTTAGGAATAATTGCAGGGGAAACTAAGCCACCTGGAGCAGCTTAGTTAAGCCTGGAAAGGAGATTGGGAAAACCTGCCTTCCCTGGGTGACTGGGCATAAAAGTGTTACTATTCCCCAGGGGAAGGCAGAGAACAGGAGATTTAAGCAGGCTTTTAGAAGGAAGCCTGCAGCTATGGCCCTGTGGTATCCGATCCCGTCAGATCTCGGAAGCTAAGCAGGGTTGGGCCTGGTTAGTACCTGGATAGGAGACCGCCTGGGAACACCAGAAGCTGTAGGCTGGGAGAAGGACCTGGCAACCCCCTCCCAAAAATCAATCTGCCATTGAAAACCCTATGAACAGCAGAGAAGCACTGACAATAGTGTTTCCCCTGTTGTACAGAGGGTCGCTATGAGTCGGATACCGACTCCATGGCACCTAACAACAATTTAGAAGGAAAAGTCCCTTAGAGAAAGGAGATGGCGGGCCCAAGAGAAGAGAGAGGTGTACACAAGATTGCTGGAGAAAGAAGAGCAGAGGACAGGGAGAGGAATAGAGTGGGAGGAGAGTGTGTGTGTGTGTGGGAACACATTTCCTCTTGCTTTACTCAAACTAGGGCACACCGAGTATGACATCAGCCCTGGGAGCCTAGTGTGACATGGGCCTAGGGTCTTTGTTTTTTTAGTGACTCAGTGGCTTAGATAAGGTGTAGGACCCATTAGAAAATGTCGCAATGTCCTCAGAGATGCTTGTGGCTTCATTCATCGTGGCAGGAGTCAATTTCCATCCCTTTTCCTCCATATTGTCTGCTAATGCCTAAGCTAACCTGCCTATCAATTTGGAAGTGCTGATAAGCCGGGTTCCCTCCAGCTGTGGTCCCTGCCGGGGTCCTGGATCACTGCTAGGATTTACCAGTCAGCAAACTCTTTCCTATGCCTCAGATGTTGTCTTCTGGGGAGAGGGCCTGAGTGTCCTGAGTAGGGACACTACAAGTTGCTGGCCTGGAGAAGTCACTATCTGCACCGTAACATCTGTCCCAAGGTGGCCCAAAAAGCCAGTTTGTCAAAGGAAGAACTTGAGGTGGACCTCCCGTCTGGGCCCCAGCTCAGCCACTGATGACCTAGGGCCTGGACAGGTTGCTTCAGTCTCTCTGAGACCCGTTTCCTGTCCACAAAATGCAGGTGCAAGTGTCTGCCGGTCACCGAGTTCCCTCCCATCCTTCCTCTGCCTCCCACCAGCTCCTTCCTTCACCACTGAATGGGGATTTCTCTTCCCCACTGCTAATGGCAGTCTGGTCTCTGTCCCTTCTTCCTCAGCTATGCTTTAAGTAGCCTGCAGCCATAGCCCTGTAGCATCGGATCCCTTCAGATCTCGGAAGCTAAGCAGGGTTGGGCCTAGTTAGTACCTGGATGGCAGACCGCCTGGGAACACCAGAAGCTGTAGGCTTAGGAGAAGGACCTGGTAACCCCCTCCCAAAAATCAGTCTGGCATTGAAAACTCTATGAACAGCAGAGAAGCACTGACAATAGTGTTTCCCCTGTTGTACAGAGGGGTCACTATGGGATACCGACTCAACGGCACCTAACAACAACATGCTTTAAGTAAGGCAGATTTTGAGTCAAAAGACCTATGCCTGAATCCTGGATCTAGACCAGTGGAGAAAGAGTGGCAGCCAGGATGTACCACGTGGGGTCCTTTGCTCAGGGTTTGTAAAGGATGTGTGTTTGCTTCATTAGGAGGCTGGGAGCAGAGGGAGGTGTCCAGTTCTCCCGCAGCTGGTACCTGACCCCCTGGTGTGAGGGTGGCTGACAGGCTTCAGTGTTTATCTTGTTTGCCTTTGGCTTAGGAAGGGGGTTCAGTAGAGGGATGCAGCTCCATGTGGCCACCTGGCCTGAGGAGTCCCCCTAGTTGGGAGGACTCAGGGAGATCCAGGTCCTTGGCCTTGTAGCAGAAAAGAACTTCAAGATGAGTAGAGAGTGAAACAAAGTTACATATTTTATTAAGTATATGCTTTAAAATGCATGTGGGCACTCAGGTGGGCTTGCCCAGAGAGAGGAGGAAGAGCTCCTGGGCACATGAGCCTCCAGTTTTATTTAACCTAGGGCTCTCCCCATGTCACTTCAGGTTTAGCTTCAAGAAAAGAGTCAGCTGGGGGCAACAGTGCACACCTGTAATCCCAGCGACTCAGGAGGCACAGGTAAGAGGTTCAATACCAGAGGCAGTCTGAGTAATTTAGCGAGACCCTGTCTCAAAAAAAAAAAAAAAAAAAAAAAAAAAAGGCTGGTGGTGCAGCTCAGTGGTACAGCACTTGCAAAGAATGCAAGCACAAGGCCCTGCATTCAACCCTTAGTACTGAAAAAGAAAAAAAAAAAAGAAAGAAAGAAAAAAAGAAAAAGGAGGGAGGTTGCCTGGGCAAGTCTTAAAGAAGCACAGAATTACAGAGGGCAAAGCAAGGTCAAGTTCAAAGATTACATACATTTTGACCCCCCAAACCTGGCTTATTGCTATTTTAACTTTTTCATTATTTAGAATGTCTCTCAAAAATAACATCTCCACACAGGCAGGCCTGATAGTTTTCTTGGTAGTTGTGTCAAATTTCTTGATTCTCAGCTGGTGAGATTCAAACCAGATCCTAGGGTGAAAGCTCTTTCCCTTTCCATATCCCCCCAGTTTCCCAGTCTTTGTATCCTGCTTCACCAGGATGGAGGAAGTGTGCCCATCTGAGCCAGCCCAGACGCACCTGGGGAAGGGGCCTTCCCAGCCGGTCTCCTGCACCTGGGTCGACAGCCCTCGGGCATCTCCTGCACGTGGCCTGGATGCTGGGGCTGCAGATACTGACGTCCCGCCCAAACACTTCCGGGTGCTTTTGGCCCCGGCCGAACACTTCCGGGTGCTTTCGGGCCTTTTAAGACCCACGCGAGGCGCTGGAGTCAGAGCTCGTGAGGCGAGGTTTCTGAGGTGACCTGCGTGACTTCACCTGGCCAAGGTTAGTCATTTAGTAAAAGTGGATTTTGGTGTTTCGTCCTAAATTCTAAAGGCTTCCCACCCGCCTTCATGGTCTTAAAGCTGACTTCCCAGGAAAGGCTGAGGTGGTTGCTGTGCGCGTCTGCCCGAAGGAAGGACCGGGCGGGGGCTGTGCCCCGCGGGGGTCAGCTTGGGATGGTGGCCTCCCGGGTGGGCCAAGGGAGTCAGGCCAGCCCGCTGCGGATGGCGCTCGGCCCCCACGGAGCCCACAGCCGTCCTGGGCCGCCCTCCCAGTGTTACCGCAGATTTCCGGGAGCGGGGAGGGGCAGCGCCAGGCGCAGGCCAGGAATTGAAAGCATAACCCTGGTGCTTGTATCTGACACGTGAGTGAATTTACCACACGCATTACAGTAGGGTATAGGTAGGCTTATTGAAATATAGTACGCCATTTAGAAATTACAGAGAAGACAGGCACCTGCAGCAGCTTCGGTGAACCTGGGTTCGTTCCCTGGATGAATCTGCGAGAGGATATTTCGATTTCTCAGGGAAAGGTAAAGTCAGAACAGCGTAAAGCAGCTTCCAGAGGGAAAGGTACCCTAGAGAAGATGGCGGGGGAGGGAAGGGAGAGACCAGCGCGTGGTTGCTAGAGAAAGACAAGAGCAAAGGGCAAGACGTGAACACGAAGGAAAACAAGGGAGAAGGAAAAAGAGAGCGGGCTTGTTTCCCCTAGTTTTAGCCAAACTAGGTATGGCTACAGTGACATCAGCTCCAGGTACCCAGTGTAATGTGAGCCTGGGGTCTTTGCTTTGTAACTGGATCAATGGCTTGTATTAGGGTGTGGGGCCCACAAGAAAATGTCCTTTTCATGTCCTGGGAGATGCACTTGGCTTCATGCATCATGGCCCAAGGACAGGAGTGATTTCTTTTAAGTTTTTACCATTTATAAGAAAACTTCTCCCAGAAAGCTTTGAATCCTTCCCTCAGGTGTCCAATATTCTCGTGCAAGAATGACTGATAAATGTAAGAATACATTAGGGAAAGAAGAAGAAATACAAATAGTAAGTATATGAAGAAACACTCATCTTTACAGAAAAAATAATATGATTTGCTTTTTAAAAAAAATTCAGATTGGTAAAATTTTTTTAAAAATCAAACATAAAAGAAATTTAGTAATATAAGGTGTTGGCAAGGTCTGGGGAAGGAAGCCTTTCATACTGCATAAGGACTGTGAAGTTGTACAACCACGTTGGAGGACAATGTAGCAATAACATTTTTTCTTTTTTTTTTTCTTTTTTCCCCCCTTTATTAGTAAATGATGGTGGGGTACAGAATAATATAGCATTGGCTTTTTCCATTATGCAACTATTACATCACTTTTGGTTATACTTTTATCAACTTACAAGGCGTATGGCGTCATATGGCTAATATGTTGTAAAACTCAAATGCATATTTGGGTTCTATTCCCCTATTTTTCCAAAGTACTCATGAAGTTGTGTTGTTTATGTTGAGATTATCCTCTCCCCCTTTATTCCTCTACATTGACTCTCCTTCCCATCCCACCTTCTGCAATCTTCACTTCCCTCTGCTAGTTCCCTCCCTCCTCCTCTCTCCTCTTTATATTGTCCCTTCTTCACTAAGTTTAATTGTGCATTTTTTATTTATCAAGTTATGTATAGGATTTTTTTCTTCCTTTAAGATTCAGCTCCCACATATGCTGAGTAGTATTGCATTGTGTATATATACCATAATATTTTTATCCATTCTTCTGTTGATGGGCACATTGGTTGCTTCCATATCCTTGCTATTGTGAAAAGTGCTTCATTGAATATGGAGGTGCAGGTGTCTCTGTGGTATGATGACTCATCTCCCTTTGGGTATAGTTCCCATAGTAGTATAGCTGGGTCTTATGGCAGTTCTTTTTTTGGTTTTCTGAGGTATCTCTATATTGATTTCCAAAGTGGTTGAACCAATTTACAATCCCACCAACAGTATAAGAGGGTTCCTTTTTCTCCATAACCTTGCCAGCATTTATTATTTGTTTTATTGATTTTGGCCATTCTTACTGGAGTAAGGTGGAATCTGAGTTGTTTTGATTTGTATTTCCCAAATGGCTAGGGATAGTGAGCATTTTTTCATGTGCTTCATAGCCTTGCAAACTTCTTCATTTGAGAACTGTCTGTTCAATTCCTTCGTGCACTTGTGTATTGGATTATTTGTTGTCTTGGGATCTGCTTTCTCGAGTTCTTTGTAAATTCTAGAAGTTTCTGTCTGATGTGTAGAGTGCAAAGATTTTCACCTATTCAGTGGGCTCTTCCTTAGCTCTGTTGATTGTTTCCTTTGCTGTACAGAAGCTTTTTAATTTCATGTAATCCCATTTATCTATTGTTGCAATTTCCTGAGCAATTGTTAAGGAAATGCTTTCTTGTGCCTATGTGTTGGAGCGTGTTTCCTATCTTTTCTTCTAGTAATTTTAATGTTTCTGATTTTATGTTGAGGTCTTTTAACCATTTCGAGTTAAGTCGTGCAAATTGAGAGGTGTGGGTCTGTTTTCATTTTTCTGCAGGTGGAAATCCAAGTTTCCCAGCACCATTTGTTGAAGAGGCTATCCTTTCTCCAATTTGTGTGCTTATTAGTTCCTTTGTGGAAGATCAGGTGGCTATAGCGCTGGTGTATCTCCGGTCCTCAATTCTGTTCCAGTCATCTTCAGGCCTGTTTTTGTGCCAGTACTAAGCTGTTTTTGCTTCTGTAGGCCTGTAGTATAAAGTCAGGGATTGTGGTCCTGTCTGCATTGGTTTCGTAGCTAAAGATTGTTTTGGCTGTACGTGGCCTTTTGTGTTTCCATATGAATTTTTGGTTTTTTTTTTTTTTCTATTTCTTCAAAGTCTGTCATTGGAATTTTAATGGGCATTGCATTAAGTCTGTACATTGCTTTTGGTAGTATAGCCATTTTTTACAATATTGATTCTCCCGATCCTGAAGCAGAGGAGGTCCTTCTACCTTCCAGTATCCTCTGTGATTTCTTTCTTTAATGTTTTGAAGTTTGCCTTGTGGAGATCTTCAGGGTCTTTGGTTAGAGTGATTCCTCAATATTTAAGTTTTTGGTGGGTTATGGTGAAAGAAAGGGATTGTTGCCTTAATTTCCTTCTCTTCATGCTCACAGTTGGTGTAAATGAAGGCGACTGATTTTTGAGTGTTAATTTTGTATTGGCAGGAGTGATTTCAATCCCCTTTTCCTCCATGTTGCCTGCTAATGCCTCAGCCAACCTGCCTATCACCTGCGCCCCAACGTAGGGAGCTGGGCTGTGTGTTCTGGGAGCCCTGGCTCCGCGCCATCTGTAGCTCCGAGCCTGAGGGGCCACAGCCCACCTCCGTTTGCGCCATCCCAAATCCCGCTGGTGCCTTGCTTGGCCGGCAGCCTTCGACTTTGTCTGTCCGGAGCTAAATGACTAAAACCCAGAGGCTGGTGACGTCCTCCTGCCTAGAAAAGAGTGGTTTCGTGCAGGACGGACGGGATCATTTAAGCAATGGTTCCAGCGCCCTAGGGGGCGGCGTCTCCTCTGAGCGCGGGGCGGAGGGCGCCCCTTCCTGCCGCCCTCCCTGCGTCGCCACACCACCAGTGACCAGAGCTGGCGCCACTGGACGGACTTTGTCCCAGCAAGCGAGGCCACCCCCTCTTGTCTCCACTCACAGGAAATGCCTCAGGGGCCGGTGCCACTTTCGCTGGAAAAGTCCTGTGGGGCGGCGACCACTCCCGTCCTGCGGTGGAGCGGCCGGGCGCACGTGGTGGGGTAGCCGCGTCCCTCAGCGAGGCCGCCTGAGGTGGTGGCGAGGAAAGGCCAGCTGTGGAAGGGGCAGCCGGCCTTCCTGGGGCGAGCACGGTCGATCGTTCACTCTGTGCCCTGAGGAAACACAGTCGAGAGGAGACGCTTTGTACACTTTAAGGTGGACTCGGTCCCTCCCGGCCTCTCGAAGTCGGACATCGCTGCGGGAAGCAGGCGTCCTCCGTGTCTGAACTCACCTGTTTTGCGTGTGGGAGCCTGGCTCACCGCATCCCGTGGTGGGAGTTTTCTCTTTGGCTCCAGCTGGATCCGGCTTGTGGGTCGGAACCGGAGCGCTGGGTGCGCGCCGTGGAAAGCGCTTGCCCGGCATGGAGAGGCCCGGGGTCACTCGGCGCCCCGGGGAAATCAGCGTCGGCTGCGGCCCTTCCGGCTGGCACCCTCGTAAACGACCAGGGTGGGCAGGACCCAGGCCTGGGGGCCGTGCTCTTGCTGCAGGGAACCAGGGACCGTCATGTCTCCAGGACCGAGGCCAGGCGCCTGGCAGGACGCACTCCTTGCCCTGCTGTCTGCAGCTGCAGGGGCCGAGGCAGCGGGGGAGGGGGCGCGGTGGCGCCCCGCCAAGCTCAGGGTGCAGAGCACGGCAGGGCTCGAGGGGCTGCAGGCCCAGCCCTCCCGCAGCTTGGCCACCTCCTGACTCTCCAGGGCGGACTCACCCGCTGCTCCCACCTGGCTGGGCAGCCCAAGCCTTTGCTGGGGGCTTTTCCCTTGTTTGGGTAAACTTTGATTCCAAAAATCACACAAGGAAAGTACTGCGGCAATGGGGAAAGACTTGTGAAGGGGGTTCACGCAGGTCCCAAGTCGGGAGAAAGCACCATCCAAAAGCCCAAATGGTGGCTAAGCAAGGGTGAGTTGGGTGAAGGGCAGAAAGGGGGGGCCAGGCCTGGCTTCCCTTCCCCATGCCCAGCAGAGCTTCCCTCAGGATCACACAAAAAACCCCCAAGACCAAGCCCTGTGTCTGCCATGCTGTCAGCTTCACATGGGGACCCATGGCCCTCCAAGCCAGAGTCACAGCTGGGAGAGAGGCTGAGGCTCTGGACTGCCACCCCCAGGAAGGAGCAGGGCTTCCAAAGAGCGGAGGCCTAGGAGCCCACCCAGAAGGGTGGCAGGCAGGGGCTTCCGTCCCCAGCCCCTGGTCCTGGGCAGAGGCCCTGCCACACGGGTAATTCCACTGGCTACCAAGGGACAGAACTCTTATATCTGGCCAAGAGTCTAAAGAAAACGTGTACCTTATTTTGCCCCAAGAATCTTAGGTGAGGGGTTCAGCAGCTGAGTGCACCTGGCTGCTGGCCGGTGGGTGTGGGGGCGAGAGCCCCAATGCTGCCCACACTGCCCACACCCCAGGAGGCCTCCCGCTGTGTCCCTGACTTCAGGGCAGCCAGGAAGAACCAGAGGTGGGTCAGAACTCCACGGAAACCCAAGACTTGTGTTGGGATTTCCCTGGGGATAGAGAGTACCCCAAACATGGCCGGTCCCAGGAGCTCATCTAGCCGACTTGGAATCCTATGGGGCAAGATAGCAACGGGTCACCTTTGCTATACATCCAGGTATCTCACTCTTCCCCCCTCCCATCGAGTGGGCCAAGATGGCACCCAAGGTGTGGTAGCATCTAAAGCCTCCCTGGTGCCGAACTGGTCATTTCTGATCCAACCCTGTTCCCCTGATTGGCTGGCTATGAGGCCAGTGCAGAGTTCAGCAGCCATTCTGATCATCATCCAAGATAAGCTCACAGCGTCCTTGCTGTTCCTTAGGAGCCTAAGGTAAGGAACCCAAGGCCATTTACTCGTCTGCCTAGCCTAGCCTTCAGCCTTCTTCTGAACTGCCTTTATCATACTTAAACCCGCTTGTCACCTCCACCTGACCCAGACCTCAACACCGCCAGATATCCTACATCCGACCTACAGCTTCATGAGGCAAGGCTCTGGGAGTCAAGCTCAGGGCCCCGGAACTGGCGAAAGCTTCGAGCTGGAAAAGCAAAGACACCCGGGAGGTTCTGCCCCAGCGGCAGAGACAGCAGCTGAGCGCTTCCCTTCTCCAACTCTCCTTTTCCCTCTTTTGTGAATAAACCCATCCTTCTCTCGGCCACAGCCTCATCACCAGGTGTAGCATCAGGCACCCACCCCTTGCTTCCCCCCACAGCGCAGAGAGAGAGAAACCCCAGGAAGAACCCGACAACTTGATCAGCAAAAAAATGAATTTCTTGGTTTCATTTGAAACTTTAGAAGACACTACCAAAACTAAAATGTTGTGAGTTTATTGTAACCCATGAGGTAACTTCACTCTTTTCTTTTTTTTTTTTAGTTACTATTCAAAATGTTGGGTTTCATTGTGGTATTTTCATACATGCATATCAGCGTACATTGCTCATGTCCCCCTTCTGTCTCCTTCCTCCCCTCAAATAGTCTCCCTTCTACTCTCATGATTTACCTGTATATTTAAGTCTGTTGTCCACATAGAGAAAATGTAGTATGTATCTTTTTGAGTCTGGCTTACATCACTTAAAATCATAAGTCTCTAATTCCATCCATTTTCCTGAAATGACATCATTCTTTATGGCCCAGTAAATCTCCCTTGTGTGTGTATATATACTACACTTTCTCTTTTTTCCCCCTCTACCTTTTTTTAATAGTGGGGGTTGAACCTAGGGTTTCACACATGCCAGGCAAGTGCTGTACCACTGAGCTGCACCCCCAGTGCACTTTTTTTTTTTTTTGAGTTGCGCTGGCTGCCTGTAGCCTCCCAAGTCACTAGAATTAAAGGTGTGCACCATGGCACCCTGCTATATCACATTTTCTTAAACCATTTATCTGTTGGTGGGACACCTAGGTTGATTCCATGTCTTGGCTATTGCGAATAGTGCTGCAATAAGCAGGGACAAGCAGGTATCTTGACTTAGGTTCCTTTGCCAGGAGTGGTATAGATGAATCATATGGTAGTACTCTTTTTGTTGTTGTTGTTGTTAGGTGCCGTCGAGTCCGTGTCCGACTCATAGCGACCCTCTGTACAACAGGAGAAACACTATTGTCAGTACTTCTTTGCTGTTCATAGGGTTTTCAATGGCAGATTGATTTTTGGGAGGGGGTTTGCCAGGTCCTTCTCCCAAGCCTACGGCTTCTGGTGTTCCCAGGCGGTCTCCCATCCAGGTACTAACCAGGCCCGACCCTGCTTAGCTTCCGAGATCTGACGGGATCAGATGCCACAGGGCTGTGGCTGCAGGCCTAGTACCCTTTTTAGTTTTTTGCAAAACTCCATACTGATTTTCATAGTAGCTGCACTAACAAACTTCCCTCCAGCAGTGTATAATTTCTTTTCCCCACCCCCTGCATCTTCACGGGCATTTGTTTATTTTCTTGATGATAGCAAGGCTGACGGGAGATACCTCAGTGTAGTTTTGATTTGCGTTTCCCTAATGGCTAAGGATGTTGAACATTTTTTATATTTATTGGCCATTTGCACTTCTTTTGTGACCTGTCTATTCTTCTCATTCGTCCATTTTTTAATTGATTTGCTTTTTTGGTGTTTAAATTTTGAGTTCTTTATATATTCTAGATATTAATCCTCTGAACAGCTGGCAAAAATTTTCTCCCATTCTGTGGGTTATCTCTTCATTTTGTTAATTGTGTTCTTTGCTGTGCTGCTGCGGTGGTTAGGTGCCATCCAGTCGAATCCAACTCATAGAGACCCTATATACAAAAGATGGAAACACTCCCCAATTCTGTGCCAGACACACGATCTTATTTATGTTTAAGCCCATTGATGCAGACACTGTCAATCTGGGGGAGGGTTTTCCTTTTTTTCATTGACCTGCCACTCTCTTAAACATGATGTCCTTGTCCACGGATTGATCCTTCCTGACTTCTTGTTGTTAGGTGCCGTCGAGTCTGACTCATAGTGACCCTGTGTACAGCAGATCAAAACACTTCCTGATTCTGTGCCAGGCACATCATCTTATTTACGTTTCAGCCCATTGTTGCAGACACTGTGTCAATCCATCTGGTGGAGGGTTTTCCTCTTTTGTGTTGACCTGTCACTCTCCCAAACATGATGTCTTTCTCTAGGGATTGATCTCTCCTGACTACATGTCCGAAATATGCAAGACGCAGTCTGGCCATTCTTGCTTCCAAGGAGCACTCTGGTTACACTTCTCTAGGACAGATTTGTTGGTTCTTTTGGCAGTCCATGGTATATTCAATAGATGTCTCCAGCGCCATAATTCAGAAGCATCAATTCTTTTCCTGTCTCCCTTGTTCAATGTCCAGCTTTCACAACCATATGATGCGACTGAAAATACCATGGCATGAGTCAGACGCACCTTCGTCTCAATGTGACATCTTTGCTTTTCAATACTCTAAAGAGATCTTTTGCCACAGCTTTTCCCAAAGCAATGCGTCTTTTGATTTCTTGACTGCTGCTTCCACAGGTGTTGATTATAGAGCCAAGCAAAGCAAAATCTTGGACAACCTCAGTCTTTTCTCCTTTTATTGTGAAGTTGCTTACCAACCCAGTTGTAAGGATTTTTGTTTTGTTGATGTTTAGTCACAATCCATACTGAAGGCTATGTTCTTTGATCTTCATAAGTAAATTTCAAATTTTCTTCATTTTCAGCAAGCAGAGTTGTGTCATCTGCATAACACAGGTTGTTAATGAGTCTTTCTCCAATCCTGATGCTGCATTCTTCTTCATAAAGTCCAGCTTTTTAGATTATTTGCTTAGCACAGAAATTGAAGAGATACAGTGAAAGTATATAGCCATGACGCACACCTTGTTCAATTTTAAACCAGGCAGTGTTTCCTTGTTCTATTCGAACAACTGCCTCCTGTTCATGTACAGATTCCTCATGAGTATAATTAGGTGCTCTGGTATTCCCATTCTTTGAAGTGTTATCCATAATTTGTTATGATCCACACAGTCAAATGCCTTTGCATAGTCAATAAAACAGACATCTTTCTGCTACTCTCTGCTCTCAGCTAATATCCATCTGGTATCAGCAATGATGTGTCTGCTTCCCCACTCTGTTCTGAATCTGGCTTGATTTTCCACTGGTTCCCTGTCTATATATTGCTGCAGTCGCTTTTGAATCTTTAGTAAAATTTTGCTTGTGTGTGATATTAATGATATTGTCCGATAGTTTCCACATTCAATTGGATCCCCTTTTTTGAGAATAGGCATAAATATGGATCTCTTCCAGTCAGTTGGCCAGGTAGCTGTTTTCCAAATCTGTTGGCATAAACATGTTAGCACCTCCAGTGCTGCATCTGTTTGTTGCAACATCTCTATTTTAGTATTCCATCAATTCCTGGAGCCTTGTGTTTTGCCAGTTCCTTCAAGGCAGCTTCTACTTCGTTGTTCTTTGCTGTGCAGAAGCTTTTAATGTCATGCAATTCCATTTGTCAGTTCTTGCTATGACTTCCTAAGCTACTGGGGTCTTTTTTATAAAGTCCTTACCTATGCCTATATCTTGAACTATTTGTCCTGTGTTTTCTCCTAGTAGTTTCAGAGTTTTGGGTCTTAGATTAAGATCTTTCATCTATTTTGAGTGGATTTTTGTACAGGGAGAGAGATAAGGATCTAGATTCATTCTTCCACATGTGGATATTATTTTCCCAGCACCATTTATCAGGTAACTTCCTTTACTGGCTGCAACAGACAATGTTGGTGGCCACTTCTAATTTTGCATATTGAAATCCCAAGCTCCAAGATGATGCCATTAGAAGGTGGGGCCTTTGGGGGTGATTAGCTCATGAGGGTGGGGCTCCAGTAATTAGGGACAGCTGCTCATACCTTCCATGCCAGTATACAGCAGGAGGCCATGAATGATCCAAAGAGGCCTTTACTGGCCATCCAGCACCCTGATCTCAGCCCTCCAGCTTCTGGAACTGGGATAAATTTCTGTTTATAGGCCTCTCTGTGGCATTCTGTGCAAGAAACGAGCAGGTGCTAGTTTTACACAAGTTCCCTGTTGAGTCAAGTCCTCAAGGACACTCATTAGGAAACAGTCTCTTCTGTTACTCCCTCACCTGTCTCTTGCACCTCTCCACCCCCAGGCTCCCATTCCATCATCCTGTGGCCACCCTGTGACCTTAACTCTAATCCTGATGACCAGTATGGGTCATCTTGCATCCGACTCCCATTCTTTTCAGAATGAAATGGATATAAGGAAAACCTGGAATTCTAGCTCCTCTTCAGACTCCTTTCCAGTTGTTTCCTCTTTGAGCTGCTTTTTAAATTTCACTGTCCTCAGGTCCTGCCTGGCCTTCCTTCTCTTCTCTACCCTTCCCTCACCCAGTGGCTTCAACCATACTCCCTGCATTAGTCTCATGAGGGTCAAGGTTCTGTTCTGTCCTGGCTCTAAACACCAGCAGAATTGTCCTGTCTGGCCAGCGTACCCTGTGTTTCGCTGATGTCCAAAATAACCAGAGTAGCCTTGGTGCCCTGTGCTCTGTGCCCCATCTCTGGTAATGGCTGAGTCCCTCCTCTGGGCCCCAGGAATGAGCTAATGCATGTGTGCAAATTGTGTCCTCTGGAGCCACGAACACAGGGTGTTAACCTCTTTTCTGGGAAAGCCTTGGCTGGACCAGCATATTCTGGCCTGCCCTTTTCAGTGGTCACTGTGCCTAAGGGACCCCAACGTGCTTCATATCCCTACCCCCATCCTCCCCACATAATCTCCTCCACTGAATTCTTCAGACCAGTTCAATTCCCAGTGCTGCCTTGGTTCTCCCATCCCTTCACTAGCTCCTCTTGTCCTGCTATGCCACAGTTAAGAGTCTGGGTACTTTGTGTGGTGTCCCCAAGAGGCCTCCGGGCCCTGCTCGCTCCAGGATGAGTCCCTCTGCCACCTGCCTCATTGTGAGGTCAGAGGTGGGGGGGCTCGCAGGTCAGCAGGGGCTGTGTCCCACCTCCCCTCGTAGTCACGAGTAGGTGATGCTCAACCTCTCCATGCCTCCCTTTCCTCATCTGCAATGTGGGAAAAGAGAACCCGCCTTCTCCCAGGGCTGGGAGAAGCAAGGCTTCAAACCTGCAAAAATGTGGGCTCAGGGTTGGGTCTGGGGTCAAAGTTAAAATTCAGAGGGTTTGGTTCAGGTTTAAAATTTTAATTGTATATGTAAATAAAATATTTTTCAATTTTTTTTCCCCACACAAAAAGTTGAGCCCAAACAATTTTTCACTGGGTTCAGGTTCAGAAATCTTTTTAAAATGATTGACCCAGAACAAGTTCAGGGTTCTAATTTGGTGGGAAGCCCTGCCATCTAAACATAAGATTTAAACCTGAATCCAAACTGAACCTGAACCCTCTAAATTGTAACACTGAACCCGCACCTGATCCTGAACCCAGTTTTTTGTGGATTGGAAGCCCTGCTGAGATTAAAGGAAACAAGGCCCGTGAAGTGCTCACCGTGGCACCTGGCTCGCATTGGCCACTGCAGGAACAGCCTGTTGCCTCAGCCAGAGGTAGGAGGCAGGGCTGCCACCTGGGAGACCAGCTGGAGGCCTAGAACTGGGTGCACTGCTCAGAAACCAGGAGCATCAAGAGCTGTGACCCAAAACCCCCAAATCAAACTTAGATCCCTGAAAGCTGCCGCTGAGATACAAGTTTCCCACAAAGATGAGGCCAGTGAAGATGCAGGAACTCGTTTCTGGACTCCAGATCTGGAAAATAATGGATGTGTTTTCTCCCACCTGCTTCTTCCCTCCCTCCCTCCTTCCCTTTTCCCAGGGCCCATGCTCTGCTCTTCTGCAGCCCATCTGTCCCCATCTGTCTGAGCCTCAGGCTGCGCTGCAGGGCACCTCCCAACATATCTCCTGCCTGCCTCAGCTTCTGGGGTCCCCAGCCTCCCTCTTCCCCAAACCGTACTGGTTTCTCCCACACCACGTAAGACCACAACCGTGGTTGGAAGCTGCACAGCTGGCCCTAAAAATTAAGTTATAACAAACAGTACAAAGTGCAATTTCTAAAGTCTCTCTTGTACACCATGTCTTTATTTTTTGTGATGCTGGGTGGTTGAACCTGGGGCCTCACATATGCTTTGTAAGTGTTCTATCACTGAGCTGCAACCCCAGCCCATTTTCTGTTTTCTTTTCTTTTCTTTTTTTTTTTTCTGCAGTTCTGAAGGTTGAACCCAGAGCCTCACGCTTGCATGTTTTGCAAGTGCTGGACCTCCAACCCTCTATTTTGTATCTTAAGACAGGGTCTCACTAAGTTATGTAGGCTGCCCGTGGCCTCGAACTCGCCATCCTCCTGCCTCTACCCCCTAAGTCCCTGGGATTATAGACTTGTACCACAGCACCTGGCTATATGTCACTTTGTTGAAATGATAAAAGCAGGCCACAAATTTACACATACAAAATATTCTATGTAGGAAAAGTATGTAAGATAATGTTTTAAAACTAGATATAGTACATGTTTTAATATAAAGATTTCTTTATATTAATGGGAGTTTTTCTTCCTTATTTATGGTGCCTGGGATGGAACCCAGGGCCTCACACATGCTAAACAAGCACTCTACCATTGAGCTGCACCCTCAGCACTCAAGTTTTTTAAAGAGTGGTCCTGGTGACTTTTGTAATTTAAAAAATATGAATGCTAACACCCACCAGCATTCAAGTACCCGGAAGGTGGGTATGGGTCTACATATTTGGAAAGCTGACAATGTGTCTATTCCAGTCATGTGATTGCAACTACAGACCCCAAAGCAGTCAGAACTCCAGATTGTAAAGGGCAAGTGAAATGAAACACACATTTTACAGGAATCTTTGCTTATAGAATTGTGCTCACTCAGTAACTAGTATGAAAAATATTTTGTTATTGGTAATTTTTAATGTACAACTCAACAGGTCTCATTATGACACTTGCATATTGCATTTCATTGTATATTGCTCACGTAACTTCCCCCTTACCCTCTCATGACTCTCCTCTCCCATCCCCACCCCATCACCAGTGGTCTCCTTTCTACTTGCATGTCTTTTTGTGAGAATATATATGTGCATCCTGATTTTGATATAAGTCCAATATAGTGATCTACCTTTTTACATTCTCAGCATTATATGAGTCTCATTATATGAGTGATCTAGCCTGTTTGTATTATTGCCAGCATTTGGTATTATTACTATTTTTTATTTTAGTTATTCTGATAGGTTTTATTTTTTTCTATCTTCCCCTATTTTTCCAACATGATCATGAAGTTGTGCTGTTTACATTGAGATTGACCTCTTCCTCTTCATCCCTCATTGACCCTCCTCCGTCTCCCATCTCCTCCAATCTTTGCTTCCCTCTGCTAGATCCCTCCCTCCTTCTTTCCACTCCTTAAACTGTCCCTTCTGTGCTAGGTTTAACTGTGCAATTTTTGTGTTTCAATTTATGTGCAAGGATTTTTTTCCATCAGGTTTGATTCAGCTCCCACATATGAGTGAGAACATATGGTATTTCTCTTTTTGGGCTTGTGTTCATTCACTTAAGATGATGTTCTCCAATCCCACCCATTTTGCTGCAAATAACATTTCAATTTTTTAAATTGCTGAGTAGTATTCCATGGTGTATATGTACCATAATGTTTTTATCCATTCTTCTGTTGATGGGCACTTTGGTTGATTCCATATCCTTGCTATTGTGAAACATGCTGCATTGAATATGGAGGTGCAGGCATCTCTGTGGTATACTGACTCATCTCCCTTTGGGTATATTCCCAGTAGTGGTATAGCTGGGTCATATGGCAGTTCTATTTTTAGTTTTCTGAGGTATCTCTATATTGATTTCCAAAGTGGCATTGAGACAATTTACAGCCCCACCAACAGTGTAAGAGGGTTCCTTTTTCTCCTCAACCTCACCAGCATTTGTTTTGTTGATCTTGGCCATTCTTACTGGAGTAAGGTGGAATCTCAGTTGTTTTGATCTGCATTTCCCTAATGGCTAGGGATATTGAGCATTTTTTCATGTGTCTCATGGCCTTACGAACTTTATTTCAGAACTGTCTGTTCAGTTCCTTTGTCCATATGTGTATTGGATTATTTGTCGTCTTGGGATTTGCTTTCTTGAGTTCTGTGTAAATTCTGGAAATTAGTCCTCTGTCAGATGTATAGGATGCAAAGGGTTTCTCCCATTTAGTGGGGTCTTCTTTAACTCTGTTGTTTCCTTTGCTTTTTAATTTCATGTAATCCCATTTATCTATTCTTGAGCAATTTCCTGAGCAATTGGAGTCTTATTAAGGAAATGCTTTTTCTATGCCTGTATGTTGGAGCATATTGTCTAACTTTTCTTCTAGTAATTTTAAAGTTTCTGGCTTTATATTGAGGGCTTTTATCCATTTCAAGTTAACTCTCATGCAAATTGAGAGGTGCAGGTCTGTTTTCATTTTTCTGCAGGTGGAAATCCAAGTTTCCCAGGACCATTTGTTGAAGAGGCTATTCTTTCTCCAATTTGTGTGCATAGCTCCCTTGTTGAAGATCAGGTGGCTACAGAGGCATTGGTTATTCTCTGGGTCCTCAATTCTGTTCCACTGGTCTTAAGGCCTACTTTTGTGCCAGTACCAAGCTGTTTTTGCTTCTAAAGCCCTGTGGTATAGTTTAAAGTCAGGGATTGTGATCTCACCTGCACTAGTATTGCAGCTTAAGAGTGTTTTCGATATAGATGGTCTTTTGTGTTTCCATATGAATTTTTGGATTTTTTTTTTCTATTTCTTTAAAGTCTGTCATTGGAATTTTAATGGAGATTGCATTAAATCCATGGATTGCTTTTGGTTGTACAGCCATTTTTACAATGTTGATTCTCCCAATCCATGAGCAGGGGATGTCCTTCCACCTTCTAGTATCCTCTGTGATTTCTTTCTTTAATGTTTTGAACTTTTCCTTCTAGAGACCTGCAGAATCTTTGGTTAGATTCCTAAGTATTTAAGTTTTTGGTGGGCAATGGTGAGAGGGATTGTTGCCTTAATTGCCTTCTCTTCGTGCTCACAGTTGGTGTAAAGGAAGGCTACTGATTTTTGAGTGTTTGTTATATCCTGCCACTTTGATAAAGGAGTTAATAAAGTCCAAGAGTTTTCTGGAGGAGTTTTTGGGGTCCTTTAGGTAAAGTATCATATCATCCTCGAATAAGGATAATTTGACCTCTTCTTTGCCTATCTGTATCCCTTTGATTTCTTTCTTGAGTCTAATTGCCCTAGCTAGGACTTCAGTCACAATATGAAATAAGATGAGAAAGAGTGGACACTCTTGTTCCAGATCTTGGAGGAAATGGTTTCAGTTTTTCTCCATTTAGTATGATGCTGGCTGTAGGTCTGTCATACATGGCCTTTATAAAGTTACTCTCCCGTAATGCCTATCTTTTCCAGGGGTTTCATCATGAAAAGGTGTTAACACTTTATCAAAGGTCTTCTCAGAATCGATTGAGATGATGTGTGATTTTTCTTTGCAAGCCTCTTGATATGTTGAATTACATTAATCAATTTTCATGTATTGAACCAGCCTTGCATTTGTGGAATAAATCCCACTTGGTCATGATGAATAGTCTTCTTAATCTGTTACTGAATTCGGTTTGCCAGGATTTTGTTGAGAATTTTTGCATCTATGTTCACTAGGGAAATTGGTCTATAGTTTTCTTTCTTAGATGTATCCTTTCCCAATTTTGGTATCAAGGTGATGGTATTTTTGTAGAGTGAGTTTGGGAGTACTCCCTCTTTTTCTACTTTTTGAAATAATTTGAGAACTGGTATTCTTCTTTGAAAGTTTGGTAGAATTTTGCTGTGAACCCATCAGGTCCTGGGCTCTTCTTTGCTGGGAAGTTTTTTATTACCTTTTCTATTTCAGCATATGTAATGGGTCTGTTTAGGTTGCTTATATCTTCCAAACATAATTTTGGTAAATTGTATGTTAATAAATTTATCCATTTCTTTATTTTTGTATTTTTGGGAATACGGTTTCTCAAAGTATTCCCTGATTTTCTGGATTTTGTTAGAATTGGTGGTTATGATTCCTTTTTCATCTATAATTTTCACGATTTTGGGCTTTTCTTTTTTCCTTTTGGTGAGATTGGCTAGAGAAGCATCTATTTTATTAAACTGAGAAAGACATTTCTTTTGTTACAAATAATAGGATGAGAAAAGCATTAACAGTTGACTTGAACTTTTAACTGCATGAAACTTTTTTTAAAAAAATAGGATTTCCTGAGCTGGACATGTAACTCAGTAGTAGAGTTCTTGCCTGGAAAGTATGAGGACTTGGGTTCCATTTCCAACACGGGAAAAAATCCAAATGTGTCATGGTTTGAATCTAAAATGTCCCCCAAAGGTTGGGTTTAAATGTTTAGTCCCCAGCAGTTGGTGACGGCTTTTGTGAGGTTACGGAGCTTGAAGATCCTCTCTTTGTAAAAGTGGGTCACTAGGGGTGGGCCTTGGGAGCATTTTACCCAGAACTTGGTTCTAGTAAGCTCTCCGCTCCTGATCTGCCATGATATGAGGTTCTCTGCCAGAGGCCCCTGCCACCTGCTCCATTGCCATGCCTCCCTGCCTTTATGCACTGTGATCCTTTGTGAGCCCCCAATAAACCACTCCTTCCATAAGTCTCAGTGAGGTTCTCTGCCACATGACACATGAGCTAACCCAAAATGTATTTAAAAGTTCACAGCAATTTTATTTTGAAAGGCTTAGTTTAATCCATATAAAATACCAAGTGTTTTTATTTTTGATAAGTAAAACAGATGAATGGTATTTGAAGATTTCTAGGCAAAAATACATAAACCACATTTCATTGTAAAGTATCTTTCCCCTATAACTCCCAAGAGGCTGGGATTTAGCTCAGTTGGTAAAGCACTGCTCTGCAGTCTCTGAGGTCCCAGGTTTGATTCCCAACACCATAAAAATGGGAGAAGGACATAGCAATCCACTCCCAAGGCAATCCCAAAACATTCAGCCACTGAAAACCCTATGAGGGTTGCTTTGAGTTAGACACGACTCCATAGCACCTAACAACTCCCAAGGCTTCTCTTGCCTGTGAGGATCCCTGAAACTCCCTACAGTGTTACAGGGATCAGCCAATCCATCCTCCTGCTTGAGGAAGAGTGCTTAAAATATCGTGGGCATCACCCCAGTGCCTGATTTAGGTGATGGTATTGAAGGTGCCCCTTCTTTCTAGAATGAGCCCCAGGACTCATGCAGGGAAATCCACTTGGGACCCTGCCAGTGCTGCTTCTCTAGGGCTCAGGGTGGTCACTGAGCCAGGAGCTCCTCTGACGCTTCTTCACCCCTGAACGTAAAGCCCCTGTGGAACCAGCAACCCAGGCCCCTGAGCCCCCAGCACCAGGCCACAGGATAGCCAGCAGTGGCAGAGGCGTGTAGGTTAGTTACACCAAGGAGCCACAGAGGAAGGTCAAAATAAAGGACGTGCTTTTAAGACTGAGACACTGCACATCCAAGTCATGCTTTACAGTTGATCACCTGGAGAACTTGAAAATGAAGGGATTAGGGATGAGCCCCTTCTCATTTAAATGCATGATATTCCATAGCCTTGGGAGAACAAATTTTTTCTAGAATCAGATAATTACTTTTTATCTGTATATAAAAGTCTCTCTCCAGGAACCTAAATGTCAATCCTTAATCAGATTAGGAACCTAGAACCAGTTCTCCTTCATTCAATTCTCAATTACCAGGAAGAAGTCACAGATCAGCATATTCTGGTTTAATTCAGGATAAAATCTGAGTATTTATATTTTTGAAAAGCACCATGAGCAAGTTTGGTACTTCCATAACTCAAGGACCACTACACAACTCTCTTTCTCTAGGGAGCCCCCCAAGTTAATCTGGCTATTCGGTCAAGAATAATGTAATCTTTGCCAATATGACTGCTACTTTACCAATGTGTTACAGTTAGTGATCTCATTAGTTGATTTTCTCTTTATTCTTACTGAGAGATCATTTCTGCCATCTCTGAACACCTTTCTGTCCTTTAATGATCATCTACCCCCACTGAGCAAGGAGTAACTTGTTCTGCCCATTATACAAAGTCTACATCTGAGTATAGGGAACTCCAAGGCAATAACCGTTGGATGCTGTAAACACAGTGCCCACCCCAATCATCTTTAGGACTGCCACCCCCTTCAAACAAGACTGGTACAGTTATAAACATTATTAAATTTTATTAACAAAAACTTTGTACATTTTAATACATTGTGGAATTTTACATCTAGGTAAAATAACAACACATTCAAAATTTACCATTTATACAAATTGTTACAGAATAATAACCAGTGGGTTAAATAAGTAAAATAAACCACACTGATTTTTTTAAAATTATCTACAAAAAGTTTGACTTTAAAATTCCCCTGAACATATAAAAATAAATTAATTTTAATTTTCAATTAAATCTACCAATTAGAAATATTACAAATCAAAATATCAATGTTATCTTGTGAATTTTTCACAATATAAAACAGATTCACAAAACTTTATTTACAGAAATGAGGTAAGAACTGTGCAATGTTTAACCAAGAGAAATATTGCGGAATTAACATGTTCTTCCAGCTAAGTACACAGTGGAGGTCTAATTACAGCTGGGTCTGTTCCACTAATAATTCATCCATGTAATTAAGAACAGATCAATGGTTACATCTCCGATTGTTTATTACTCTGCCAAACTGTCACATCATGAGAGTGGCTACCCAAGGTGGAAGGGTTGTAAAAGGGTTAGGTTTCCTCTGTTTCAGTAACTGTAGTGGCTGGGTTTTTATGGTGTGTGGATGTTTTTATATAGTAATAGGAAGTTGTTTAAATAAATGAGTATTCTTACCAAATCCACTCATTTTCTTGTGAGTCATTAGTGGACAAAACCCAGGTAATAGTTTTGCCTGAGCTATCTACAATGGCATAGAAAGTTCCCAACAAAGGTGGAAGCGAGGGCAGGCTGCTGGTGCACGACCTGTTCCTGCTCCTTGTAAGGCCTGCCCAGCTGGAGCTCTACTGTGTAGAACCGTTTCAACCCAGGGAGGTCTGAACAGGCACTTGGTTAAGGCCAGACCCTACCAGCGTTCCCAGAGCAGCCTCTCTCTGAAAGAAATCTTTAACTTTGAATTGATCTGGTTCCCCCAGCAGCCTTAGAACTGACTTAACTCAAGGTCTCTTCAACACTAAAGAAAAAGCATTTAGCCAAATAAAATTAACAGAAGCAGACATTTCCATCCTAACTTGATCACCAAAACTGGCCAAATCTCATTAGAAAGGAAAATTTTTTTTAAAAGTTTGCAAAGTCCCCACTGATGACCTATATCATCTCAATATTTAATGACTAAAACTCCAGAAGAAATTGGACAGTTCCTTGAAACTGAAGATCTGACTCACAGAGCAAGCATACGGTAACCTAAATAAGATATTTCATATTCCAACTTATACAATAAAACCAAGTAGTTTGTGGATGGAACAAGTCTTTAGTTTTGCTATTCGTATCTCCAAATTTTAACAAAACTAGCTGTGCACCAACTATATTAAACTTCCCTTGGATTGATGAATTCATTGCATGTAAATTATTTCATTGACAAAAGTTATTAAATTTTCTTTCAAAGTTCAAACACTTTGGGTGGGGGATATGGAAATTCCATTTCAGTGCAACAAAGCAACAAGAAAATTCACCAGAGCCTTATAGGAACGTCCTCGCGGCCATCCTTGGTTGTGCGGTTTCTTGTTGCGTTTCTTCATAGCTGTGGTAAAGGGCTGCAGCAGCAGCCAAGTGAGGAGCCAGGACAGCAGGACAGGCAACTTTCAAATGCTTCTCAAGTGTCAACTTTTCTCTTGAGCTACAGGCCCAGTTTTATCACTAAGTCTCTGCAGTTAAAAACATCAGATGCATCAGCTAAATGAATTTTGGCCAATACATAAGCTAATATCCTCTTAATTAAAATTACAACTGAGATAGAATGCGGTATATAATTATGCCTTTTTCCCCTGTAAGTTGGCTGCTTTTCAGATACTGTTAAGCCATTAAATTACTGGAAATACTTTAAAAGCATTAAATTCAAGCTGCGTGCAGTGGTGCACACCTATAACCCCAGTGACTAAGGAGGCAAAGGCAGCCTGCATAGCTTAGTGAAACCCTGCCTCAAAATAAAAAAGGGACTGGGGGTGCAGTCTAGTGGTAGAGTACTTGCAAAGTATGTGTGAAGTTCAGCCCCCTAGTGCCACCAAAAAACAAAAACAGAAAAATTTGCTTGTAATTCATTTTAACTCAAGGAAAAAATAGTATAAAATTTCCATGATAATACAGAATCACTGAAATTTCCCATGTCAGCAAAACACTGGAGAGGTAACAAGCTTTGTGATACCAGTATTCACAATGTGGAAGCTAGCAAAGCAAGAGGACAAACAAAGAGCATTGAATTATTAAGAAAAAACAATCATCCTACATTTTGTACCAGCTGGCATTAATAAAAACTAAAGTTTCAGAAGACTAAATGCATAGTAAACAGAAAATTTTCAAAGTAATGGGAAATAGCAAACACTGTGACTTTTAACACTTTTATTTGCCAAATCTCCCACCTCATTCTTTCCCTTCTTCCTTTTTCTGAGGTCCAGTCTCCATTCTATATGCCCAAATCCTTCCTCTAACAGGGTTCTGCCCTGAACTGGACATTTAGGGGAAACATTTATATTCCAGTAAAGTAGACCTAATTGAAGGGGAGAATTAATAGAAAGAAACAGCCTTAAAACATGTGCTATACTGTATGTACAGCATACTGTTCCTGCACCCATGCCTAATTTATCTTAGCATCTTACCCTTTCTATGTGAAAGTTATCACATGAAATTAAAGAATTTAAAGTTCCATTTAAAATGTGATCACAACTTTCTTTTAAAAAATAATCTGGTAAAATACAGTACTTGGATTGCCTGTCCTAAAAATCACATTTGGAGCAAAATACAAATATTCCCCAATTATATAGAGTGGTTCTTTAAACTTGGTTAATTTTCCTTTAGAAACTTTAATTTGCCATTATCTTTTGATTGGACTATCCCATACAAATTGCCAAGTAAAACATATATTCATATTGAAAATTGCTGAATTATAAAATGGCTTTCAAACCTTATGTGCAAACTCAAATGGCTATACAGATTTGCTTAGGTCCTTTGTGTTTACAATATTCAGCTGCTGAAACAACTGGTTTTAATAGGAGTATGTTTTTAAAAAATCTGATTAGTCAATACAGTTCTTATTTCATTAGCTGTAAAACAGAACACATACTTACTGTGACTTTCTGACTTGCACTGTCCCCATGGATGGTGAGGAATGGGTTGGTGGTGGCTGTGTGAAGCGAGGGCGCCTGAGTACCTGCAAGGAGGTTGTTGATGGGGATCTGCGCTGGGCCAGGCAGCTGCAGAGGCTGCAGTTCCGGGGGGTGGTGCTGCTGCTGCATCAGCTGATACAGGAAGGCCTGGTGCTGTTCCTTCAGCAAAAATATGGGAGAAAATGAGTTCCAGCCGCAGAATTTGGCAAAGCCTGTACTTTCTATTTCTTTTCTTTAGTATTAGATATTTAAATAGAAGTCATATTCACAATATTAAAACAAGAATCTCATGTAGAAAAGCATGCTGCACTGTGTAACACCTATCTACTATAAAATGCCAAGATTATCTGTGCACAGCCTACTTTCAAGAGAGACCAGCATACCTAGGAGACTGGTATTAAAATGAGATTGTCCACGAGCCTAGAGAACAGCCATTTAGGTAAGTCGTAAGTTAGAATGCACCATGTGGGTCAAACTCTTCCTATAATTCTGTTAAAAAGTTCCCACTCATATCTAAAGGAGACGGTGCTTTCTTGATGCAGTTATGCAGTGTTTGCTCAGCAAGCATATATTCCATTCAGCATATTTCCTGAGTGCTAATTTTGTACCAGGATCTGTTTTAGCTGTTTGGGACATATGAGGGATAGGGGTCCCTGCCTGCTTATCGTGGGGGAAGGAGGAAAGGCAGACAAAAATGGTACAATGTGCTTACTGCTGAGAGAGAAACAGGCATGTAGGACTAAGCCTGGTGGGTTGGGGTGGTAGGGCAATTCTCCATGAGACGTGGACCCCTGGACAGACTTGGAAAATAAAACAGAAATTAGCCAGCTGGATAAAGAGGAAGTTGGAGTTCTCTAGATGGATGAAGCAGACTGTGCCTATGGGCTACAAACAAGTTTATGCAGCCTGCTATCTCCCAGGACCCACTGGGTCTGGAGGGAGCAAGAGGTGGTGACAGAAGGTCACAGGACACAAGTGCTCTGGCTTTCATTGTCCAGAAAGGTTGGTAGGACATTTTGAGCAGAGCAGTGACACAGTCTGACTTCAGCGTTTCTTGGTGCAGTCACTAAGGAGTGTCAGATAAGACGGCCGGGTTTGGGGCTTGAGCAATTGGATGGGTGGAGTCACCATCAAGGGGAAAGGGGGAACTGGCAGGTCCATTTTGGACTTGTTCCGGCTGAAATGTCTCTTAAGATGTGCGAGTGGAGCTGGGCGCGGTGGCGCATGCCTGTAATCCCAGTGGCTGGGGAGGCAGGGGCAGGAGGATCGCAAGTTCGAGACCAGAGGCAGTCGGCATAATTTAGTAAGACCCTGTCTCAAAAAAGTAAAAAATGGGCTGGGGGTGCAGCTCAGTGGTTCAGCACTTGCAAAGCATGCAGGCATGAGGCCCTGGGTCCAACCCTCAGGACCACCAAAAAAAAAAAAAAGATGTGCAAGTGGAGATAGAGAGCAAAGCAGGCGGATCCAGAAGTGTGACATCCTAGAACAAGGCCTGGGCTAAAGTTGTATAAATGTCAGCAGGCAGGTGGACAGAAAGGTGCACAGCTGGAGGCCCTCTGCATTTTCTTGGATGCTTCCAAGGTAAGAGGCTCAAGAGTAGCAGGAGACCCAGGGAAGGAGGTGAAAAAGGAAGGAGCAGTTGGGTGGGGAAAAAGATACCATGCTGTCTCAGAAGCTGGGGAGTGAAAGTGTTACAAGGAAGAGAAGAGACACTGTCGAATGTGACTACAAGTCAGGGAAGGTGCAAAGTGAGAAATGACCACTGGATTTAGCAATATGATTATCAACAGGGAGGAGACATTAGTTGAGGTGCAGTTATTTTTAAGACATAAAAATGTGTATATGTGTAAAACAATTCTTGCCTACATAAACTTTGATGCTGTAAATTAGCAAACTTCATCCCACAATGTTGGATGACAAAGTAGTAGTGATTAAAGCCCTTTTTAGTCCTCATCGTCTCTGAGCAACAATTTGTGCTGAAAATTCCTTAACCATTTTGTAAAAATGAGAAATCTGCATGTGCTATTATTGGAGCTTTTTCCTATTAAGAGTTTACTGTTTTATTACTACATAACAAGATAAAATGAAATCACTTTTTAGTATCAGTATTTAAGAATTCATATACAATCTACTTTTGCACCACTGTAAGAACAGTGACAGTGAAAATGATCCAGAATCAAAACAAGATATAACTTTTAAAACAAAGGCAATGATTAATAAACAATGCATTCTCCAAGCAGCCTGAGTAAATGAAGGGTGCTGGAGAAAAGTCACACAACTCTGTCAATCTGGTCTCAGATCATACTGACAAATACACAGGGGCAATACCAAACATGCACTTGAGCCGCACACCCACATGTCAATTTTTCGTCCTCCACAGCTTCTCTCTTCTCTAACAATCAACACCCCTTTCTCCTTCCCCTCCTTTCCTGATATTACTTCTAAGAAAATTAGAAACATTACAAGTTGTATTTCCTCAAGTTCCTATCAGAGAGCCACCTACAGCTGCTCTGCCTGCCCTATAGTTGTATGAAAGGATTTTCTCACTGCCTCTTCCTCAAGAAGGTTGCTGCTCACCATAATCCTTTCTCTCTCATACCAGAACATGTCCCATCAATATACATGCTGTTGTATTTAAAATGAATACAAGTAGCCCTCTGATAGCAGGGCTTTTCTTTCTTTAGTTGCCCATTTGTATGCTTTTTATAGTCTGTCCTGAATTGTCTATATTCCATCTTCACTTTCCTTCCTTCCTCCTATTTTCTTGACCACTTAATGAGGTTTTTCACTCCTACTACAACAGTATTGGTTTTGTTAGAAACCTCCAAGAAGCAAAATCCAATGGTCAATTCTCACAGTACCAGAAGCATCTTTCTGGAAGCACTTTCTTCGTGTGGCCCCAAGACACTACTGTTTCCCTCTTACCTGGCTGGCTGCCTTTTATTGATTTATTGTCCTTGTCCAGGGTGGCCAGGACTTGGTCCTCATTCTCTAGGAGATCACACTGAACCTCATGCCAGTAACATCACCTACATAGCAGTGACTGCAAATTCCTATCTCTAGTGACATCCTTCCCTGGGATTTCAGACTTGTACTATCTATACAATTTCTTGGCAACATGTCACATGAACATCTAAACAGAAATCTCAACCTTAGTTCAGTCATCCCTGGATATCTATAGGGACGGTGGAGTGTTGAGTCCAGGACCCTCCGTACAATGGATACCCAAATCCAAGGGTGCTCAAGTCCCTTGTTTAAAGTGGCACAGTAGACCTGAGCATGGCAATGCATGTCAGTAATCCCAACACTCAGGAAGCAGAGGCCAAGAGGACTGCGAGTTCAAGACCAGCCTACACTGCAGTGAGACCCAGACTCCAAGGGGACAGAAGGAAAACACAGTGTTTGCATGTAACCTATGCAAGCACTCCACTACTGAGCTACACCCTGAGCCCTGTTTTTATTGTGAGACAGGGCCTTAATAAGTTGCACAGCCTGCTTCTGGCCTTGAGCTCACAATCCTCCAGCCACAGCCTCCTAAAATGCTGGGATTACATGTGTGTACTACTATGCCACTTCTCAGATATCTTAAATCTTTATAATATCTAGTGTAAATAGTTATACTGTTTAGGGAATAATGATGAGAGAAAAAGTCTATATAGGCTCAGTAGAGATGCAATTTTTCCAAATATTTTTGATGTGCTAATGATTGAAACCAGAGTCAGGATACCAAAGACAAGCTGGATGTCCATAATGGAATTACTATTTTCTCTCAAAAACTGGTTTCTTTCTGTTCTTCCAAATCTCTATAAAAGTCAACATCCAATTGTTCAGAATTCTTTTTCTTGTATGTCTTGACCAACATGTCCTGCCAGGGACTACTTCCTGTTCTACTATTGTCTTTTCTCCCCTCCCAAAACAGACTGTGCTCCACAGAGCAACTAAACTCATCCTTCAAAAATGTAAATCTACATCATCATGACACCATTCAGTTCAAAATTGTCCACTTTATTCTTTATCCTACAAGAACTGAGGATAGACAAAACAAGATTTAACAAAACTAGGAGTATTAAAACTAGGTGATTGAATAATGAGCATATGGGGCTTCAGTGTACTCTGTACTGTTGGTACATCTGAAAATTTCTAAAATAGTAGATTATTTTGTTAAAAAAAAAATCAGCAAAGGCTTTCCATCACACTTAAGATAAAATCTGTATTTCCTGCCACAGCCGACCACGGCAGTCCCCGCTCCCTTACCTCTCCTCTGCTGCGGCCTACCTCTCACTCTGCAGTCATGCTGCCTTCCTTCTAGTCTTCCAAAACACAACACATGCCCAGGTCTTTTACAATTGCTGCTCCCTCTACCTCGAACACGCCTTCTCTTCTCTCTCCCCTAAGTCAAAAAGGCACACTCCTTCAACTTTTATTCAGGTCTATGCTCAAATGTCACCCCCCAAAGAGGCTGGATCAGCCTATCTACAATGGGCCTTCATAGGCCCAGTGAAGTGGCGTACGCCTGTATCCCAGTGACTCAGCAAGCAAAGGCAGGAGGCTCATGAGTTTGAGGCCAGAAGCAGCCTGTGTAACTTAGGGAGGCCCTGTCTCAAGATACAAAAGGGGCTGCAGCTCAGTTGCACAGCACTTGCAAAGTATGTTGTGAGGCCCTGTGTTGTGAGGCCCTGTGTTCAGCCCCTCAGCACTGCAAAAAACAATTTTTTTTTTAAAAGGGTCCTTACTGGACTGGGGGTGTGGCTCAGTAGCAGAGTGCTTGCCTAGCACGTGTAAAAACCTGAGTTCTAGTTCCAGCACCACAAAATAGGTAAAGTTGGCCCTCATTTCACCATTCTCTGTCCCCGAATCCTGCTTTATTTTCCTTCTCAACATTTATCACTATGAGAAAGCATGTATTTATTGCTCGTGATCCCCATTAGATATGTCTATATTTTTATAGAGATCCATTCTAATCACCAGAGCCTACAACAGTGTCATGATACATATTACTCTAATATTTGTAAGATAATGACTGCAGTTGGTATACTACAGGCATACCAACTACACCAAATGGCAAAAAAAAAAAAAAAAAAAAAAACTATTGAGATTATGCATTCAATAGTATTTCCCAGGAGTAATTCTACACCCATACTGAAATTTTCAGCTTAAAGTACTTCTAATAAAAATCAAGTATTATCAAAAGGAAGAACTTACTGGCGTGAGCTGTTGAGAATTTAACAACTGCTGAAATTGCTGTTGATGGATAAGCATTTGTCTTTGCTGGTCAGAAAGTAATCCTAGTCCTGAGGCACTGAAAAATGATTAAAATTCTTACTTCCTACTATGTACTTCTACTCTTTTTTAAAATGTAGAATGAAAGTAAGTTTTCAATCTGATAGGTAATAAATTTACAAATTTTTAACTATTATTTCATCTCTACACATACAACTTTAAGAATTTATACTATCAACTACTTTTGATTTATAAATCAAATAGGCAGAAACATTTTATGGAAACGTAGGTGTTTATAACAGTACATATAACAATTTCTTCTTGATTATACAAGGATACTTTAACCTATGCTAAGTAACACAGATTTAACTGAATAAAGGAAAGTTTCCCTAGCGCAGGCCAGCCCTTTGCGTCTGACCCACAGCATGGCAGGGTAGGGGAGGGAATCCAAACATAACACTAAGTGGTTTGACCTATGCTTTTTAAATGTTCTGTCAGTAAAATTAAGCATCAGTGAAAAGAAAGCCAGAAAAAATTGCTTACTAGCACCCCACTGCAAATCCATTTAAAGTTATTCCCCCAAAGTATGGTGGTAATAACATAGTTTTGGTCCCTTTACATTCAAGTAAAATTAAGTACAATGAAACCAGTGAGCCCTGCTTCCTGGAAATTCAAGATAAATATTTGTCCCTCGCTTATATCCAAATCTTTGATTAGAAACTTAACAAAATTATGCTTTTGAATTTTAAGAAACCAATATTATGTGAACGTCACTACTCTATTTACCTTTCTTCAGAATTTGACACATGAATGCAATATACAAGGGAATAAGAAAAATTCACATTTAAAAATGGACATCACAGGTCAAGATTTGAAGCTTTGTTACTGAATGATTTTTTAAATTGGAATTACAGTAAATTTCAAAAAATTAGTAGCATACACTTAGTTTAAAAGTTTTGGTAGACTTTTTTCTTAGAGTACATCCACAACAAACACATTAAAAGTCCCAACCTAAACCACAGACAATGCTAGTATTATGCTACACAAAAACATAACAAAACAAAAATATCAAAATATATTTAAGTCTCTTACCTGTTAGTCAGTGTAGCTGGTATTGGATGCGTTGCATTAGGTGGTACAGTTGTGTGGGTGAGGGGGGCGGGGTTCTGGGATATTGTGACAGGAGTCTGAATAACCCCATTTAAAGCTCCTACAATGCCGTTAATTGCCAGTTGGTTACCTGGCAAAGCTCCAATGATTCCACCCACTGCAGACACGGCAGGAATGGTGGATGTCACAGTCTGCATTCCACTCGCTAGCGCCCCTACTGTCACTCCATTGACTTGCTGAACTCCGGCAACTCCTGAGGCTGGCTGAGCTGGGCTTTGCCCAGCAGGAGGTGGCGTAGAAAGAGCAGAAGAGCTGCTGGTGCTCTGTCCACTGGAGGTTAAGTCCTAACATAAGAAAGAACAGGAACTTTGATTGTAAAAAGTGCAACAAAACTGTTCATTGTAAATCATTTAATATATACTACTGTTCACAAAGTAAAGCACATAAATGAATATAACCACATGAAAATTACCTGATTTAATACAGGAAGAGAACTATCAGGTAAAAAGCTGTTTCCTATATGTGGGCTCTTACTGCTGTTCAAGGAATCAGAAGTAGGAGCTATAAAAATAAAAGACAAAGCCTTATTTACCCTGTAAAATTACATTATGTCTAAGATTAAAGGCTTATGCTAAAGCCCACACTAACAACTAAATGTTAAATCTTGCTTTCTTAAAACCAGTTTAAATAGGAAAAAACTTTCTATTGAATACTATAACATTAAATCAATGAGATCATTACACATTTTAATAAATTTCACTATTAGGTGTAAAGAAGTGAGCACAAATTTAAATCAATAGCTTAACAGGATTCTCTATGCCCTTCAAAAAAATAACCCATCATTCCTTTTCTACATCTTTATGTAACTGGTACTCACTATTGCTCACTTACTATGCAAATGACACTGAGAGTCTATCCTAGTTTTCTTATACACAAAATCAATATTTTCATACTCACCAGCAGTTTGTGCTGAAAATGCATGTATTTGATGAGATGGACTCGGATTTGTTGTTATTGTGGGAAAAGGCACTGAGAGCTGTGCATTCAATAACTGAAGACGTTCCTTTTTGGCAGTCAAGTTTTTAATTTGTTCCTCTAATCTTCGATTTTCCACTTGAAGTTGGTGTAATGACTTTAGCATTCCTAAAACTAGTAAACATTTGTATTTTTTTTATAAAGACAGAGCCACACCCAGGACTAAGTTTATGGAGACAGTGTTGATAACTTTAAAAATAAAATACAAATGCAGAGATTCTGTAAAATACTTCTAAATGATTGGGGTATATTCCTAAATGTATACAGTTATTTTTAGATTAATATAAGTATAAAAGGAAGTGTTCCTCCATGTACCATCTGGAAACTATTCCCACATACCAAAATGCCCATCAGGATAAGGTAATTTCTACTCTAAAAGAAAAATGATGAGCTATGTGTGGTGGCAGATGCCTGTAATCCCAGCACTTGAAAAACTGATACAGGAGGATCCAAAGTGCAAGGCCAGCCTGGAGGTACACAGCAAGTCCTTATCTTTTTTTTTTTTTCAACTGTTTTCCTCAAGATAAAGAAAAAATGAAAAATTCACAATGCTGGCCACAATGTTTTTTATTAAAGTCATATTTACAATAGGAAAGGATCACACCAATACCCTTTACCCACAATAAGGATCACATGTTTTGTTTGTTCAATTTAAACTAAGCATCCCAGGGCTGAATGTCTAGCTCAGTGGCAGAATGCACACTTAGTGAGCACAAAGTTGCTGGTTCAATTCCCAGCACAAAAAATACTTGAATAAACTAAGTATACCACCCGACACCTGGCAGGAAGCTTCCAATACCAGCTGCTCAGCGTGTTGCTCCACAGGTCTTCCACCAGGGAGCGCTGTGTACGCACCCCGCTAACTCTGCTCCCAGAGAGATGCGCATCAGCTGTAAACAGGCTATGTGAATTCCTTCCAAGGCATGGACTTCCCAACTAACACCACAATGTTGCTGCTAGGCCATGCTGATGGACACTTTTCAAACTCTACGTATTAAAAAGTTGTATTTGTTTAACATGACCTCAGAGCCTTCAAAAGAGACAACTCTCCTGGTACAGACACATATGGTCATTTCCCAAGGATTTAACTTTTATCCCTCCTCTTCAAGGGCCCGACGAAGAAACCCTTAGTGTGCCCAAATCAGATGCAATAAGACTAAGCTAAACCTGTCCTCCAGCTATCATGTTTAAGGGATTATCCCGGCATGAATTTCCTCACAATTAGCATTTTTTGTTGGGGCACCATTCATAAAAATACCACTTTATGGCACTTGGCTCACTAGCAATTAAAAAATGTTTTAATACAATAAAGCAGTGCAAGTTTCTATCCTAAAATGATGGAAACCACCTATTTTTTTCCCAAAAACATATATACTTAACACCAGGCAACTTTACCTAACCACCACTTTTATTCTGTTTTTTTCCACATTTTTCACCCATAGCCCTAATATTTAAGATCTTAAAGATATCAAATATGTATATATAATATATACTGTATAATTTAGTTATTACTCCTCCTCCTCTAAACTCTTTCAATTTATATACCTGACCACAATCGACTAGGCACATTTTTTTAAAAGAAGTTCTCCAGAAATGGGCAAGGTTTTTTTTTGGTTGTTTTTTTTTTTTTCTTGTGGTACTGGGGGGTTGAACCCAGGGCCTTGTGCTTGCATGCTCTGCAAGTGCTGGACCACTGAGCTGCACCCCCAGCCCTTTTTTTTTTTTTTTTTTTACTTTTTGAGACAGGGTCTCACTAAATTACTCAGACTGCCTCTGGTCTCAAACTTGTGATCCTCCTGCCTCCGCCTCCCGAGCCGCTGGGATTACAGGCCTGTGCCACCTCGCCCAGCTGTAGCAAGTTTTCTTTAAGTTTAGAGGAGGGCACATGTATTTTCCCAAATGGGTAAGAACAAAGTATCAATCTTGTAATTAACAGCAACCAGCTAACAAAAATTTTGTGTGCCAGTCAGTGTTCCTTACATTTTTCATGTCATGTACTCCTCACAGCAACCCTATGATACAGGTGTGTTCTCACTTCCAATTTTACAATGTGAGACTAAAGAACTTTTAAGAAACTTTCCCAAAATCACACTGTTAGTAACAGACAGGATTCAGGTCAAAGTAACACTGTGGAATCAGTTCTATTAAGGACATTATACCTACTCATATTATATAAACGTGTCACAATTTCATTAGCATTCTGGATAAAAAGTGCCTTCAGCATCTGTTTGTAGTTTCATCCACCCATCTTTATTTAAAGACAAGAAAATGAATACTTACTGTCACTAGGAGTACCCTGTTCTAATAAAAATTGCTGTCCTTCACTCCACTGCCTCTCTAAAAGCTGTTCTATACTGGCTGCTACGGGAGGCAGATTTTCCAAATTGCTATTGCTGGGTTGATCATAGCGAATCTGTAAGCTGCTTACAGGGGATCTGTTGAAAACATTAATACTCAAGTTAAAAAGAAGGGACTGCTTTTTAGATGGATACATTAGAGTTTCTTAATGCTGACCCTTTTTTCCTGTACGAGTTTTCTAACATCAGGCTGCCTATGCCAGAAGTATCAGGTTCCTGGGTTTATAAAACCATAATCTACCCTAAAATTGAGTAATTATCATTCTTCCTCCCCAAATTATAAAATAAAGGCACTAGCTGGCCACACTAGATAATTAAAACCCACTAGAAAATACAAACACACTACCAATAATCTCTGAAATAGCCTGTAAAAGAACTTGTCATGGCTTTCTTTGTGAGACAAAAGGCAAAAAGACAAGATTAAAAAGACTTTAAAGTAGCCAGAAGAAAGAGTTCTACCATTCTGCCTTAATATACATGATATCAGAATAATACCATACAATTATAATACGGTGGAAGTAAAAACCAACAAAACCTTGAATACCAGTAGAAATAAAGTTAATTTTGAAGCAGTTTTTTGTTAGAAATCCAAAATTACATATTTTCAATACTAAGGAACTTTATTAAACCCAATTTTTATTTGTAACCTTTATACAAATATTTCAAAAGTGTCCCAGATGTGTTTTTCAAATGATAATCATTTAGTCAATCATTCCAAAACTACTACTGCTTGTATGAAGATGAACATGTAATGTTCTCTTGTTAACGTTTTAAGTTAGTAAATGGTATCATTTTGGATCTCTAGTAAAGAGCTTTAGAGTTTATAAACTGTTTCTACAAAATTCTATCACAGGATTTTTAAAACAGCCTAATGAGAAGTTAAAATCTGGGTTACAGGCTCCAATTCCAAATAAGGAAATAAAGTTGGGATGTAGCTCAGTGGTAGAGGGCTTGCCTATCATGCTCAGGGCTCTGGGTTCAATACTCAGCACCACTGGTTTAAAAAACAAATGTTGTTGTTGTTGTTGTTAGGTGCCGTCAAGTTGGTATCCGACTCATAGCAACCCTCATAGGGTTTTCAATGGCTGACCATTTCAGGATTGCCTTGGGAGTGGATTGCCAGGCCCTTCTCCCATTTTTGCGGTGCTGGGAGTTGAACTTGGGACCTCAGAGACTGCAGCGCAGCGCTCTACCAACTGAGCTAAATCCCAGCCCCTAAAAAAAACAAATAACCACTACCAAATAAATAAAGCAACCCCAAACTCCCATGAAATCCTGTCTAGCCAAAAAAGGAAAAAAGACCAGGGCTTTAGTGACCAGTCCAGAGACACACTGCTGGTAAAAGAGAGAGCTTTGTTACAACTCAGTTCTTCCGATAACCACTAGTGGTTTTGCCATGAACTTAAGCTTCCCTACAAAAATCTCTTAAAACAAGCCTTTCTTTTCCATATGCAAACATGTACCACATATAGTTGGCCATGTCTCTCCAAATACCACATTATGGCAAAATAATTTAGGCTATTCCATTTCACGTTGATAATTTTGAAGGGTTGTATAAAGTAGGAAATACATGCTAAAAATAATTTAGTACTATGTTTTGTGTTATGTATCAAAAAAACAATAAACAAAATAGCACTAAGGAGTTTTGCATAATTTCTGGGCAATATGTGCTGTTTTAAGTTTAAAATGAGGACAAAGAAATGCTTCCTCTAGTAAACATGAACAAAAATCCACTTTCTTCTTTGAAAAGAAAAATATAATAGTATACAAGTACTCACAACATGAAAATCACTGACCAGTGAGATAATTTTATACTTGCATACTTCAGATTCCTGGGTTCCAAAGAAGGGGCATTTCATTTTCTTCAGAGTTCAATCAGGGAAAACAATACTACTTTTAGTTCATCCATGAATTATATAGGGAAAGCGTACTAGTAAATATCGAATTGGAAATATTAGAGGTTACTGGACTAATGTCTATACTGGTAAAGATGTTCCTTAACATTACTCAAATATATCAGCACGATGGCAAAAGTAATGCTCATTGTTGTGGTCCTCACATGGAAGTTTCCATTTTTAATGGAATTTCTCCCATACTTTATGACCCAAGGATGAGTTTTTTCCTTTCTGTTCTGCATTCTCACCCAGTTTAATTTTGAAGCAGAGTTTATAAAATTAAAGAGCTAGAAGAACACTCAGAAGTTGAAAAGGTGGAATTATAAAACAGCCATGAGTCAAGTCCAGTTCTCATCTATGAACTGACACACTTTCATACCACCATCCTCCCCATTTAGAAAAGAATAGTGTTCCATAACTGACAATGATTCATGTTAGATATTAAGAAATGGTATTAGAATGCTGTTATATAATATCTAAGATAACATCACAAAGCATGTCATACATTTACTATACTCTGCTTCAAACAATCTAAGACCTGGATATATTTTAGGGACCTACCACAAGAACTCCATTTATGAAATAGCAACTTGAGACTAAGGGTAATTGAGTACACTGCCCTCATGGAGCCAAAACTAGAACCCAAAGTTGGAAAGTCTTCAGTTTGTAGCTTAAAGATGTTACGACTATTTTATGAGTAAAAATAGTTACCCCATCAATGCATTACTCATACCAGCAGCTAAACATACAAATAATAAGAGAGTTTAAACTGATTGGTATCCTAAGAGAAGGTACTTTTTTAGCTTAGAAAGCTAATAATGTGTTTAAATTCATATTCAAATTAATTTACAATCTTTTTTTTCTTGACAGTCTAGACTGGCTACTTATCTATAGAATGCTTTTATAGCCTCACAAATGTACACTCCACTGACAAGAGATAACAAAGTTTCCAAATCTCAGTGTTTCTTTTGCTGGATACTTTGCAGTGTAAACAGCGCTTACCGTGGTGAGAGGCTTCCTCGGGGTGAGCTTCCTCGGCCAACTAGGCTGCGGCCATTGTCTCCAAGATCTTGATCTGTAGTGTAAATATTTCAGAGCTGATAAAGTGACTCTCTCACTAGATAAGAGGTTTTAAGCTCTTCCCCTGATTTTTCCTAAAACACACATTAAACTTTTACCACAATCTTTCCAGTTACCATGAAAGTAGAAGATCTAGCATGTTGCTAGTTTAGAACTGCTGAACTGTAGCATGTAAAGCGTTGTCCCTACAAGTTTTTGTGGGTGTAAAAGGCCATGGATTATGTTCTGTTCTTTCATTCCTTTCAATTTTACAGCACAGAAGCGTGGTTTGAATTTGCAGTACCCACCCCTCAGCCACTTTTAATTTCTACGGTTAAAGTAATGAATCACAGCTGTGGACAGCTAATCTGTATGCTTATCACAGCAAATCCTTATGCTTTGTATTTTTAACACTTTGCATCCCAAGACAAGACATAAAATACATTACATAGAGTCTTACAGGAGACTAAAATTGTTATGAATCCTCACACCTAACACTAAATTCTAAAGTGACAAAATCAAGTAGAAGTCCAGACTTCTGTATTTAAAAGAAAAAACATGTTTTAATGCTTCTAACTACTCCCAGGGGTAATATGGAGTATTTCTTCTAGAGAAGTAACTTGCATTTCCTCTGTAGTCAGTCCCTTTATAAAAAATCACCCTATCTATCTGGCCTCTTTCAAGGTTGTCCTCCCCTTATTCTGAGTCAGGTAACCTCTGACCCTTGAAGGGTAAAGACATGACTGATCCATTCTTGGTGAACTGCTAAATCCATTCCCTTCCCCCAAACAGGCATGACTACTTGGACATGTCAACAAATCCTTAAGGATGGAATGAAACAAAGCAAATCCAGTGGCTCATTAAAACAGTACAAGAGGCAAATGCTACAAAATGTCAACTGGTAAAAATTCACACGATTACTAAACACTGCAGAAATTCTCTTAACAAGATTTTTTTAAAACCAAGTTTGTGTAATGCAATTTCATGACTTATGCAAATAAAGGTTTAGGCTATTCAGAGAAAAGTCCAGTGGTAAATTACTTTCATTGCATAGAACTGAGGACTGAACACATCAATCACAAGTCATAGGAAACACTGTTGCCTGCTGATGGTTCTGCTTAAATTTTAGACAGTTAAAAAATATCACTATTTTGCAAAACAGCATTATTATTATTTACTTCCTACGGTGATTCTTTTGGCTTAAAAAAGAAAGGGGAGCACAGTCCTCTCTTAAACATACTTCTAGATCATTTTAAAGAAAATGAATCAACAGGAGGAAAATTTAGATTGCAGAAATGGAAGAGAATTTAAGAGTTTAATTCTTGAAAACTTTACCTGTTTGATTGTTTTCAGACTGAGCTATGAGAGCTGCCATTGATGGATTTGGATTTAATCTATTGCCATATATAAGAGATGGTGCCTGACTAAGAGAAGATCCAGATAGGGTATTTGCCTAAATGAAAAGAAGTACAATGATAAATTAATTCTGTTGGAAAATAACTTAAGGTTTTTCCTCCTATAGATCTAACCACAGAATAAAAGCTAAAATTCCTGACTTGTGAAAAGCAAATTTTGTTCTTGATTTACACTTTCAACATATCTACTTTTGAAAAGTATATAACTACAAATTAAAAGAAAAAGAAATAAAAAGGACTTGCACATTCAAAATATCTAGTTAACACTAAAACCCAGTGGTATGTTAACCATGTGGACACAGGACTAATTAATATTATGAAACTATTTAGAAAATAGGAGCAGGTAGACAACAGATGTCTAACAAATGCTTCAGTCCTTACATCACAAGCTAGCTAAGGAGGTCAAAAGGTTCAACTTCTTCTCGTATTTAACTATATGGAGCCATATTTTCCATTGCTTAACTCAGTCATTAGTAAAACCTGCACACTGTTTTGTTACTTCCTATTTTGATAGACTTGGAAGCCTGCTGCTTTTGCTGTTTTGTTTTGTTTTTATTTTAAAAGAAAGCAAACAGGCATCACAAGTATGTTTTCTATACAATGCAGGGCTCAACGAATCTCAGCTTTGCCCTGACCCCATATAAGGCACTGTCTTTTTGGCAGGAAGCCAGCTTTACTAACTGAAGAGCTCGCCCAAAGTTTGTAATTCATTCATGTTGCTAACCACAATTCTGAAGGCCTCTACTGGGACCTGTGCCAAACAAGCGAAAATGAACCCTTAAACAGATGAAGCTAAGGAGGCTGGCCAAAGTGTTGCATAATCCAATGTAATAAAAATGCCTTCTTTGATGTGCATACTCTCCCACTTTCCAAGAATATTATAACTTTAAAATGTGGCATTTTGGAAGCAGGTATCTTGCACTCAGAATACTGTTACTCACAGAAAGTTATTACTAACTTGAAATAATTTTCAGATTCAACAGAACCATAAATTTTAAAGTAAAATTCCTCTTTTTCGTGAATGAAATTGAACTTAAGCTTTTATAAAATTAAATCACTGCATAGTTATTTCAGCACAAAACTCCTGAAACTACAAAGAACGGGAATACTTCTTAACCAAGAAGCTGAATAACAGCAGAAAAAAAAGATATGGGACATTTTGACAGGTATAACAGCATATGAGAGACTACGATGACATAGTAATTACAACAAGCAAAATATTGCAGAGAATAAACTGTGTTTCTGCACAGACTCATATTCTGACATATATTGGCCTTTAGCCAACTTATTAAGCATGAAAACGATTCTTTTACAAGTCACAGAAATAGTTTTCATGATATAGAATCCTGTCCTTGCTTTCTACTGCTTCAAACAGTATATTTCACAGTCCACACTTTAATGTATAAATTCAATCTGTCAGTTTGTTTCAATTTTTCCTCATTAATGATACACATACAGAATCCATAAGTGTGTACAATAAAGTCCTACTTAGCAATCAATTAAGGTTAGTAAATTAAAAGGTGAGCCATAACCTCCAACCTAAAGATCAATATTAGATACTTAACATGTACTTAGTATCAGACACCTAAAACACAGTGCAAAAACTTTTTGTAAGACTTTTTGCCTGTCCAAAACTCAACTATCTGGGAATCTGAGCTACTCATAAAATAACTGAGAACAAGAAAAACAAAAACCAACAGAAAAACCAGATGTTACCAGTCCAATGTGTTGTTAAAGTCTCAGATACCTAACACTTAAAAATGCCATTCGTGCAGCCAATTTACTATGAGCTGGGTGCTGTAGTCCCTGCAACTCAGGAGACTGAGGCAAAAGAATCTCAAGTTTGAGGCCAGAGGCAGCCTGCATAACTTAGCAGACCCCAATTCAAAATAAAAAATTAAAAAAATGGTTTGGGGATGCAGCCCAGTGGTAGAGCATTTACAAAGTATGTGTGAAGCCTCTGGCTTCAACCTTCACCTAGTACCAAATAAGTATATAACAGAAGTGGAAAATTAATTAGAAAGAGGAAGAAAAAGTATCTTGAGACAGTTTCTTGGCAGCAAGAAGAAACACCTGTCAATGAGAAGAGAGAAAAATATGAGGAAGAATAAGAGCGTAACGGAGGACTGGTGGGGTGGTCCTCAAAGAACATGTACCTCAGAAGCCTTGGCACAGGCAAAGCAAGGAAACATTCCTAAGCTTCTGACTCCCCAGTTCTTTGTAGTCACTTATGTGACATATTGGCAAAATCACAATTAAATTTACACATTGGAATACCTTTCAAGTTCAAATTATCAATTTCATGATCTAGTTGGTCTCTTAATAAGAATCAAAAACTCCAACTCTTATCAGAAATAACAATTTTAGGAAGGGTTCCTTCTGTCAAGGGCTTCACATTTACCCTTACTAGCTTCAAATTTCAGAGGGTGGCACTTTCTTGATCTAGTCTCCAAATTAATTAGTTTCCCTGTCACCCATTAGGTCCACTACATTAAAGATCAAAATTGCTGGGAATGGTGGTGCCTGCCTGTAATTGTAATCCCAGCACTGAGGCAGAAGGAATGCTATGAGTTCAAAGCCAGTCTGGGCTACATACTAAGTTCCAGCCCAGCCCGGAATGACACACAGCGAGACCCTGTCTCAAATCTCCCTAAAAGTACAGCAGAATTGACCTCTATAATGAGCATCGTTAGGAAGAGAAAACTAGCATATTCCAAATCAGGAAAATCTATTTTTAAAAGATAGCTGGCAAAAGTTAATAATAAACTGAGACTACTATCCAAAGTTATCCATTTCCAAAACTACCTGGATGGCTAACAAATACCTCATAGTTGTGTTTTCTTATTTAAAATATTATTAGAGTCAGGCTCCATGGCACAAACCTGTAATCCCAGCAACTCAAGAGGCTGAGGCAGAGGCTGGGGGAAGCCTGTGCAACTTATCAAGACCTTGTCTCAAAATAAAATAAAAAAGCAAGGTCAGTAGTATATGTCAACATATGTGTGTTGGCAAGTTTTTTTCTTGATAAAACACCAGTAACCCAAGAAATAGCACCAAAAATAGGTAAGTGGGATTTCATGAAATTAAAAAGCTTTCGTAAAACTGCAAAAGAACCAAAGAAGGCAGAACCTACAGAATGGGAGAAAAATCTTTGCTATCTATACATCTGATAGAGTATTAATACCAAGGATTTATAAAGAATTCAAAGAATTAAAAAATCCAATTAATAAATGGGCAGTAGAAGTGAACAGTTTTCAAAAGAAGAAATACAAATGACCAACCAACAGGAAAAAATGTTCAATATCCTTAGCTGTGAGGAAAATGCAAATTAATACTACACTGAGATATAATCTTACCCAAGTCAGAATGGTTAGCAGCAACTGCTCGTGGGACTGTAAACTAGTACAACCACTACAGAAATCAGTATGGAGGTTCCTGAGACTGTGAAAAATAGAACTACCATTTGATCCAGCAATCCCACCCTTAGATGTATATCCAAAGACACCTGCACATCCACCTTTATTGCGGCATGGTTCACAATTGCAAGGATGTGGAATCAGCCCAGATACACTTCAACAGATAAATGCACTGAAAAACTGTGGAATATGGAATGCTACTGAGCCATAAAGAAGAATGAAATTGCATCATTTACAGCAAAATGGAGGGACTTGGAGATCATCATCTTGAGTATAAGTCCCCCAAAAAGAAATACCATATGTTTTCACTTATATGCAGAAGTTAAACATGGAAGATTAATTCTTTTCTAGTTGCTTGGTTTAGGCATTGTAAATCTTTACTGATTATTGTAAAAAAAAAAAAAAAAAGGTTCTTAAAACACAAAGGAAATTATAAAGGAAGAAATCTTGAGACATCAAGAACATAGCAAGTAATTATTTCCTTCTCCCCTTGAGTTTTCTAATTTATGTCCACCTATGGAAGCTAAAATTAGAAAAGCACATAACCCAAAATGGGTGGAAAACAAGGAACATGTGCAAAAGTCCTCTATATACAGCAATACTGAATTGTTTCCTGTTAGAAAAAAATTCTCTCCCACTTGGTAGCCCCAAATACTACTATGGACTTTATTTCCAAACAAGTTTCTTTGTTAGGTCTGTTTTAAATAAATTCTGATTATTTTGAAAGTAAAACGTAGAGGAAAACATTTATTGCTGGATGTGATTTGTTTAATATTCCCATTCTACTCTCAAACTTGTGTGAAAGTGTTGAGTTCTACTAATCTAACAACAACAACAAGACAAAAATGTATTAAAGATTCTGGGCCACTAGTCTTACTCATATTTAAACATTATTAGGCTCACTGGAAGTGGAAGTAACTTTCCATATTTTATTTACTCCATGTATACAAATCTGCAGCCATACTATTGTGGTGTCAGATCCCATCAGATCTCAGAAGCTAAGCAGGGTTGGGCCTTGTTAGTACCTGGATGGGAGACCACCCGGGAACACCAGGTGCTGTAGGTTTGGCAGAAGGACCCGGCAACCCACTCCCAATAACCAATCTGCCATTGAAAACCCTATGAATAGCAGAGAAACACTGACAATAGTGTTTCGCCTGTTGCACTAGGGTTGCTATGAGTTGGACACTGACTTGATGGCACGTTGTATACAAACCACTGATAAGCTTCCCTGCAAGGAATCCTGTTCTCCATTTCTGATATTAAATCAATTATATGAAAACATCTACAATACAGATGCTTCCTTTACCAGACCTCAATATTCTTGTAAAAATTTAACAAGAAAAATTTAAAACATCTCATCAATATTGTTTTTACAAAGTAATAGTTAAGTTATAAACAATCTTTTAGGATTCAGGCAGACTTAAGATACTTCCAAGGGTTGGTCTAAACCCCTTAAGTCCAGACTGCTCTAATTTATTAAAAAACAGTAATGTTAAGTTTAATGCGTAGAAGTGTTATAAATGTTTTTTATGCCAGTGGAAAAGTTTAAATGGATCTCATTTGAAGAAATGGGCATTTTCTAGACCTAAAAATTAACTAATTTAAAATTTTTAAAAGGTTGGTGATACAGTTAAGTAGTAAAGCAGTTGCCTAGTATAAGTGAGGTCCTGGGTTCAACTCCCCAATACCAAAACCTTTCAGCCAGAGGTGATGGCACACACCTACAATCCCAGCACTTGAGAGGCAGAGCAGGAGGACTGGGAATTCAAATACAGCCTGCGCTACAATTGTTAGAACTTGTCTCAAAAAAAAAAAAAAACAAAAAGAAACATACTTTTCAAAAGAGAAATAAAAGCAAGTTATTGATTTTATCATGGTTTTTTGGGTATATTAAAACATATAAACCACTCTACATTAATTTCTAATGGAAAACTTAAGTCATGAACATCATTTTAGGGTGGGCAACATGAGTTACCAAGGATTCCACAAATATCTGTCACAGCTAAGCCAATATTTCCAAAATAATACTGGAATGCTTAGTGCTGGTAACTCCTGGTGACCCTGATCCTTTCTGTTGGTGCCTCAGGCCAACTCCCATCCTACCAACACCCCCCATATTTTAGTGAAATAATCCCACAATTTAGGAGCAGAAAAGGTGGACAAGTGGGAAAGTTGGGAAAAGAAAGATGATTTACTAAAAAAAAAGTACACATAGTGCCTGGCATTTTGAGACTCAAAAAATATTCATTATCATTAATAAGTAAAAGCAGTAAGATTCTGGGGGATGGAAGAAAGTCCTTGTTAACCTGAATAAACAAGGGTTATGAAGCAAAGGGCACTGAAGCCTTTTATAGAAAATAAATCTTGAAAAAGGAATAAAGGAAACAGTAGTACATGCATAATTCTCTACAACATGCTTTGGACATAAGTTGTAGAAAGTGCAATGAAAGCAAATTAATAATGTACCACAGTCAGCTTCGGAATGCCTAGTATAAAGACTGGACATTCTTTTTAGAGAAAAGTACCTATCTTCCAACATTTCAATTTTATCCTGTCCAGGTAAGGAAAATGTCTATTGTGAGAAAGTATTCTTGGGTTTATTGTGCTATAAGCATATGAGTTGTAAACATAAGGAACAGAGAAATGAAGTATATTCACAATATATATGTGAACACTCTGTACTGTTCTTGCAATTTTCCTTTTCATCTAAAATTATTTCAAGATAAGAAATTAACAATATGATAAACTTTTCTGCTTTAACTTGCAATATGTGACATCTTAAAGAAGCTTGCCCCTTGCTAAGACTGATAAAAGAAAGAAACCACTTCCATACTTGAGAAATTATAACAGTATTCTAGCACTGTAGTAAAAACTTTACTAAGGGAAATATAATTAACCCGAGCCCAGTAGTGCACACTTTTAATCCCAGTGACTCGGGAGGGTGTAGTACAGTGGTAGGGCACTTGCAAAGTATGTGGAGGGCCCTGGGTTCAACCCCTAAGTACCACGCAACAAAATAAGAATTTAAGTATGTAAGTTCAAGAATGCCCTTGATGGATTTAGAATAACTTAAAATATTAAATATCTAAGGGGGAAGCAAGTTTCTACCCAAGGCAGTATTCAAACTCAAACAACAAAATTTGGTATTTCCTAAATAGACTAGGATGTCATGTTAAAATATTAATAAGATGAAAATATTTCAGGTTGAAATTTTGCCCCATAATAGTTCACTTCTTATATTTCAAATGTCTGCTTATGAGCACCGAAGATGTTTGTAAAGTAGTAACTCTAACAACTTCCTCTGTCTCTGGCTCATTTTAAAGTAGTTAGTTGTACAGGGGCACAAAGGTAAGGTCTGTTCAATTTTCTGAACATAAGACATAAAAGTGAGGAGCCAGGTGTGGTGGCTCACGCCTGTAATCCCAGTAATCCCAGTGACTCAGGAGGCAGAGACAGGAGGATTGCAAATTAAGAGACCAGAGACAATCTGCATAACTTAGCAAGACCCTGTCTCAAAAAGTTAAAAAATAGGCTGGGGGATGCAGCTCAGTGGTACAGTACTTGAAAAACATGCAAGCCTGAGACCCTGGGTTCAACCCCCAGTACTGGAAAAAAAAAAAAAAAAAAAAGACTTAAATTTGCTTTAGATACATTTTTCCCCCAATGTTCATAAAGGCAGAATTACAAACGATGAAAGAAAAAATAGGTTTAAAAGAAAAGTATCTATGAAAATTTCACCTTTGGAAAGTAGTATGGTAATACATCATCTACATGTGGATTTGGAATTTCATACTTCTACCATACAGAAACAGGTTATAGCAAGAAGCATTTTTTAAAAAATGCACAATTAACCTGTCACAAACATTCAAGTCAAATGATTCAAACAAGCTCTAAAATGTGGTAGCTATTTCTTTCAGCTTCCAGCACTGACACAATTTAAAATGCATTCTTCCAAAATTGTGTCAGACTCACTAAATTGAGTCTTTACTTTTTAAAATTCGTGATTCACATGTACTTTTATTTCATTTTTGTTGTTGTTTGTGATACTAGGGCTTGAACCCTGGGCCTCACACATACTAGGCAAGCAATCTACCATTGAGCAACATGCTCGGCCCCATAATTCATATATACAGTGGTTCCACAGCACTTGAATTGCTCTGTGCGCAAACATTTTGGTCCTCGACCAATATTTTTGAGAAGACTCTGTTTCAGTGCTTGACCACTTGCTCAGCACTCAACCACTCTGCTAAAACCTGTGTGAGACGTTATGCTTACTCATGATCCTTATGGGTGAAACAAACAGGAAAGCCCCACTTTGCACATCGATTTCAGGCAGTAAACACCTGCTCTGGTGGTGTGTTCACAACCTCATGTTGTTTTTACTTTTTTAACATTATACACCCCCCCCCCCAACATGGTCATCATGGCACCCAAGAAACTTTCTAGCACTAAAAGTGAAGGAAAGAGGAAAATACTAACAATTCAATTTTTGAAAAAACTTACTGTTAAGTATGTGAGTGGCATGGATGTGTCTGAATTAGCCATTCAGCATGGTGCCAGAACCAATAAAAACATTTACATTATTTCTTATGGAAAAAAGTGCTTGGCACGTGAATTAATTGGCACTCAACAAGCCTCCCAGAATGGATGCAATCAAGTACCAAGGTATCACTGTATTGTTAAAGGAAAGAACTTTTTTGTCATCACTGTACCTGCCACAAGCTAAGCTGTGTCACATTGGGCAAATAACTAAACCTCTCTGTCCTCAATTTCCACCAGGAAAATGGTAATGACAGTATCTACCTCATCAGAATATTTTAAGAGCCAATATATAGAGAGGGTTTAGAATGTTTGGCACAGAATAGGCATCTTATATTTCAGCTTATTTTAAAAATTATTTCATAAGCTATTATCATTTCTATTTTTCCATGAACTTCATTAAGAAGAAAAATTACCAATTATATCCTGGTACTAACTGTGGCAAATTTCAAAGATTAAAATCCATTTCCCAAAGAAATAGTTGGTGGTATAAATGCTTCATTGTTGCTGTTATTAGGTGCCATCAGTCGGATCTGACTCATCATGACTCTATGTACGACAGAACAAAACACAACCCAACACCATGTCAGGCCTGGCACTATGTCAGTGTTTCTCTGCTAACTCACAGGGTTTTCTATGGCTGATTGTTTCGGTAGTGGGCTGCCAGGTCCCATTTTTTGGGTGCTGGGGATTGAACCCAGAACCTCAGAGGACACAGAGCAGCACTCCACCAACTGAACTAAAGCCTCTAAATGCTTCACTATGAAGCAATATTTTAATCTACATATTCTATAATAACAGAGCAAGACTACAAATGCAATTTAAGGATTCAAATTGTGTATATATGTGTACGTGTGTGTGCCTGTGTTGTGGTACTAGGGGGCTGAACACAGGGCCTCATGCATACTTTGCAAGCACTCTGCCACTGAGCTGTACCCCTAGCCCCTTTTTAATTTTTTTTCTTGAGACAGAGTCTGGCTAAATTACACAGGCTGCCTGTGGTCTTGAACTTGAGATCCTCTTGCCTCCACCTCCTAAGCTGCTGGGACTACAGACATGTGCCATACCACCCAGCAGGATTCAAATATTTTTAAATACAATTTATATATTCTTTGAATTTTCAAATACAAAACGTTTGAACAGAACAGTTTCCTGAAGAAGAAAAAAAAAAAAAAACCGAGTGAATAAACATTTAGATAGGGATTAAATTATGGAAAGTTTCACCTACTCTGCATGCAGTTGGATTCAAACTTTACTCTGATAACAGACCCCATTTTTGTGTCAGCTACCACCAGTAAGGCTTTAATACTCAGCATGTGATGAGAGATGAAACCAAGTGTGAACAACTTTCTGGTCCCATGAGTAGGCTGACTGTTGAAGCTGTCAGATTCAATTGCATCATCCACATTACTCAATGCCCCAAACTGCTCCCTAATTGTTAGTAGCTTAATGTATTCAAAACCATTGTTTAGGCTAATGCTGAAATGCTCCACAACTGAGTTTCCAAAAAGTAATAGGAGGGATTACAGTGTAGTTAAACCATCATTGCACACTCATGATTGGAGAGCAGGATTGTTGTACACAATAACCAACCAATTCTAAGTCAGTTTCTTAACGGATATTAATATCTAATCTACATATCTCATATGTTTTGGGGGAAAAATTAAGTCCCTAGCAGAAAGACAGCTACTGAAATAGTTTTAGAACTGGAAAAGACAGCCGAACCTAAACTGGCTGAAGTTAACATATCTACATTGCTGTTACTATTAGGGGCCCTCAAGTTGGGTCTGACTCATAGCAACACCCGTAGGGTTTTCAATGGCTGATTGTTTCAAGATTGCTTCAGGAGTGGATTGCCATGTCCTTCTCCTGTTTTTGCAGTGCTGGGGATTGAACCCAAGGAGGATTATGAGTTTTAACAGAAAATATTCATACTATTTTTTTTTTATAAAGAAAGTGTTTCCATACAATTCTCTCTCATCGGTAATCAAGCTATTTCCCTAACAGTTAAAGTTAATAACCATTCATTCTAATGTACTTTGTAGTAAGCACTTGAACTTCAAAATATACCTGTATAGCGAGAGTGACAGGTAAAGTATTCCTTCCTATTTTACATATCAAAACACTAGGCTTACATTAATAAGTAGCAAACCTCCTTCAACCCAGGACTTCTGACTCAAGTTTTCTGCTATTTTGCATTATGTCACAGAAATAGATACTATACAATTACTAGAAATGTGTCTGAAAGAAACATTTCACGTAACTGGAAAATTCACTTTTATGATAATAATTGTTAGTAAGAGCAGGCTAAGGAGTTGGACTATCGTTATTCCAGACTTACTTTCACCACTTACTATGTAAGTGACCTGTGCTGTTAACATTTTCATCATACAAAGCAGTTATAAAAACTTATTTTGCTCAGAAAGGTCAATTCCTTAAAAGTATAAGCCATTATGAAATTATTCAGAACAGATGAAACTTTCATTCTAATCAAATATAAACACAAATAGTCTCCCCCCAAATTAGTTGAATTTGCATAAGAAATTGAACAATTTTCTCAAATAGAATCAAAGTGTCATTATCAGTCATCCTCTGAAATGAAATCACGGGCTACATCTAAGACAATCCCCCCCAACATGTGCATGCATGAGATGATACTGTAAAGCAAAATATAAAAAGTAGATTGAGGTATAAGTGTTAGAGAAATCTGTAAAACTCTGGTCATTAAATTATAGCTTAAAAATACAGAAATATCTGCACTTGCTAAATATCATATAAATAAACACCAGAGGTTTATTCAATCTTAAATGATTTTTAAACCTGTGACTTTCTTATAATAGAAACATGGGGTAAGACAAGAAACCACAAGTATCTCTAAGAAGGTTGTATATCCAAAAGCAAAACTCAAAATGCAAGATTTAGTAGAATGCAATTCTTTTTCATTTATGTTCACTCTTACATTTTTTTATTAAAGAAAACCATCCTTCACACAATAGCAATTATATTCTCCCAAACACAAAACAGAATGAATGTAGGACTTGGAAACAATGTGATTTGAAGTGGCAAAAAGAAATTGGCCCTCCTATGGAAACTAATTTATACCTCTACTCATGATCCAACATGGAAAGAACACATTAATAGTCACGAGGACAGGAATTCTATCTTCCAAAAACATTAAGGAATTATAACTATATTATTGATATATCTTAGTATGCATTAATGTGGGTTTCTTATAAATTATTTGTAAAAAATTATTACTCTAGAAACAAGTATAATAAATATATCAAATAAAACAAGAAGGATTTAACATTTAAGAATATAAAATTGGGTTATCAGTTTTTGACAGATTTGTTTTCAAGCTTAGGCTGCTGATCATCAGATTTCCATCCCTCCCTACAATTTTCCAGGTGTCTCCTTTCTTCCCCCATTAGAAGCCCAAATCAAGCTATACTTAGTTTTTAATTTCTATTAATTTCTGTCCTGATTTTACCTTCCTGACCACTTTCCAGGAAATAATTCTTAAGACTGCAAATAAGCCAAACAATGTTTTGCTTACAATGAAGGCCAGAAAGAAATAAGAAGTTCAGACCCCTGACTGGTGCCAACTCGGTCACTAAAAATTTGTACTTTCATTAAGTTTTGAGGGAAAAGTTGGCAAAAAATGATTCAAGCTCAATATTTCTAGTCCCTATTCATATTTTTAAAATACTTGCATGCTAAAGTGTGACAGTTCTTTGTTTTTGTGGGATCTAAAGGATCTAAATCCAGGTCTTTGCATATGCTAGGCAAGCATGGTTTTCTTAATTATTGTGACAAGATTCTTAGAATTGCATTTAAATACTAGTAATTTCCATTCACCCATTTATCCTATCACACTGCTCTCTTCATGTTAAATCAACTACCTATAAAAGTAGACCTAAAAAAATGCTAAGATGTAACTACATAAACACAATGAACAAACAAGATCTACACAGGGTTAAACAGAAATGAACTTTGTCATTAGGGAAAAAAAGATTCAATTACCAACTTTAAGAGACCTATTAACTCCATTTAATATTTTTGTGTCCTCTTCCTTGCACATTACCTAGAACATTTCAAATTTCCACACTCAACACCATTACTATTATCTCAGGCAGCTAAACTGAAGTAGTTCTATGCTCAGTTCAACTTAGAGGTCAACGTGCCTCAGTTGCCTGGAGACTGATGGTTGCACAGCAGCACCAGATAAGCCAGACTAAATAAGCCTCAGCTTCAAGGCGGAAAGCATTTACTGCTGGACAGAAACACAGATACAGTTGTCTCAGCATGTAGTATTCAAACCTAACTTGGATGATCATATTTACAAGAAACCCAACTTACTGAAACATGGAAAGGGGATAAAAAGTAAAGATTTTAATTGGACTGGATCCTGGATTACTTGCAACTATGATTTCTTTGTTCTTTAGTTGAGTCACATGTTAAATGGAATTTTCCCTCTAGCTATAAATTTCTCTTCACCACCACTTCCCCCATCCACCTCTCCCTAATGCCAGCCCCCAAACCCACAAACATAATGAATGAAATGAGATTTTTGCTTAATTCAGGCTGGAATTAACCAGAATAATTAAAACAGATTTTTATAAAGACAGAAAAGAAAAATGCACATTGAAAATGTTCATGTGAGACTTAGTCCAAGGATATAAAGCTATTAAAAGCATATGGTTACACTTAATTAAAAGAGATAAAACTACATTTATGAGAGCCATTCTTTCATTTATTCTTTCACCCTCTCTAACCCTAAGCCCTATTATTATGGCCACCTCACTTTTCTAGTGAAACAAGCTAAAGAAAAACCCTCCTAAAGTAATCAAACTCTCCTTATTCAGGTTGAGAGGTTTACCAAAGAGTTAACTTTCATCTCCAAAGATGACTCAATACGAATCATACCATTGAATTTCTGTGCTGAACTGTCTGCTGTTCATTCAAATACTTGGCTTAATTATAGTGATGATTGTTTTGCACACAATATTCACACACATGCATTAAAAAATAACTAATGTCATGCTTTGATGTACAGGTAACGGCAAGTACAGAAATAGCACATGTACATTCTAAAGCCCCATACAACAGAAATTATGCATACATATATTAAAGCTCAGGAGTTGTTGTTGTTGCTCATTTTTGTTCTTGTGTTTTGGTGTGGTACTGAGGATCAAACCCAGGGCCTTACACATGCTAGCTAAGGGCTCTACCACTGAGCTACACCCTCAGCCCCCAAAGCTCAAATTTACAGCAATGTACAAAACACTACTGGTTTTGTAATTACAGACATTTGTAATTATAATCACTATTACAATTTTCTTGCAAGGTAAAAAGGCCTACTACTAGAGCTTTGGAGAAATGAAAATGAGAAAGAATTCCAAATAAAAAAATGCATTCTTTAGAAATCTTACATTATCACTTGGGGGAGTGTGTGTATGTGTGCTCGCATGCACATGTGCAGCTTTGTCTATTTACTTTTCTGTTTATAAACCTCAAGATTACGATTTTTCTTATTTGACTCTAGCCTTTAAAACATTGCTATAGACTATGTCATCTACTAAACTACAGATCTAAAGTGAGACAAAATGGATACAAAATGGAAAAATCTGTATCTTCACCATTCCTTAGAGTATTTGTAAGTGTTTATTGTCTCCCACTAGAAGGAATCATGTGGTGCTTGAAGGGATCACTCACTGTTTTGCATATTCTCTTATCCTTGTTAAAATTTTTAGACAGATTTTCATATATTATTTGTATGACTTTAAAAATTATTAAAATAATCACAAAAATCCAAAATTGGCTCATACAAAGAAAAGAATAAAAGCCCCCTAAAATTACTATTTTACATTGTTGGGACAAAATGAGAAATCTAGAAACTGAAAAGAATCAGTTGGTGCCCACACACACATTTGTCCTCTTCTCACAAAGATCATGTAAAAATGTCTATTATTTTCACTAATATGCTAATACAAATAGAGATAGTTCATAATTTCCCATAGAAAGCTCTATCTCATTTGTCTCTGCTCCACCCAATTTACTTCAAAGAATAGCAAACCCATCTAAATGCCACTTCATAGCACTGTAATAATGTACCTGAGTTGTAGCAGCAGCAGGGGTTACAGCTGAAGCAGCTGATGGGGAGAGAGCTCCCACCTGCTGCAAATGCCCAGAAGACTGCTGAGGTACATGAGAGCTGGAGACAGGAGTGCTAGAGCCTGAGCCAGATACTACATTTGGAAAGGACACTGCTACATCACTGCTGTTATAAATACCTGCAAGAAAAGAAATTTTATTTAAACATCTTATAACTTAGCAGTCAAATTTGCCACAGACATGCAATATTAATCAATAAATTAGAATACTCACAGTTCTTCTTGATCCCTCCCCAATAATACATTTTATTGTTGGTATTTTAAAAATGTACTATTATAAATAAACCGTAACTTTTCATAAAATACTTGTCTAAAAGAACTTAACTAATATTTCACTTGGCAAAATAGTTTTGTTAATACATAGGGACCACTGTGGTAGAGACATCATGAGGGGGTCATGAATACATAAAAAGGAGTACCTAATGCAGACATGGATGAGTGTGTGGGAGTCAAAAAACTTCCTGGAAGAAAAGGTGCCTTTAAAGCTATTTCTAAAGGCACTACAGAACAGAGAGGAAGGAGAGTTGAGGAAGAAGCATTCAACAGAGAACAAGGAAAATTCTAAGAAATTAAGTACCATCTATATTCCTTAAGTAATAAATGAAGCAAAAGATCAGAGACTACATCAAGAACATTAAAAGTTAAAATGTTAAAGTTTAGAGACAATGGGGAATCACTGGAGTGTTCTGAGCAGAAACTTGGTGTGATAATATTGGTGATCAAGCAAAATGTAAATCACTGGCAGTGGCTGGCAGAAAGAAGCCATGAAGGGCTGATGCAACACTACTGAGGATCAAAAACAAGGATTTAACTAAGGTAATAGACTAAACAGTACTAAAGACACATTACAAAGTTCATGGGACCTCATGACTGATTAGAACTGAAAAATAAAAATGAGCAAAGAATACAGAATGACTCTTAAAAGCATCAGTAAGTAGGAATGGTAATAACAGTCACTGAAACAGGAAGAGTAATTGAAAGTAGTCAGTATTTGGTTTCTATGTGCAGGTAACCATGCTGGCATAATAGCTCAATAACGTAAATATTACTCTCATTTTACCTATGAGTAAACATAAGTTAAAAGAAATAAAATAACTTGCATGATGATCTAGTAAGTAGCAAAATCAGTATTCAAGCTCACAGCAGTCTGATTTTGTAACTGAAACCATTCCTTAATACACATTTGAGGTACAAGGTGATCATCCTGACATTTGAGATTCCTGTGGGACAGATGACTTTGACATATTTCGGAACATAGCAGGTTGAGCCTGGCACTCAGCAAAGAAATCTAGGAGCCAGAAGCATAGTTAAGTAAACTTGCAAACTTAAAACAAGGACTTAATCTCTACCTACATTATGGCTAAAATTTTTAACCAGTTGCTCACATTTAGAAAAGTGAGAATGTCAATTTAAAAAGTCTAGATTTCTAGTCTCTCTTGAAAAACTAAAGATCTGTCAACACTAGATATTGTATTATGAAACAGCAACAATCTGGCTGGAGGTCTGCACAGGACATCTACACTTTAACCCATCCGAGTTCCAACTATCCCTCACTGTGTAATATACCTCATCACTCACATAAGTAGCCCACCTGCCCTATATTAAGTATTTGGTTTACTACTGCTGAGATGGACACTGATCAAAGCCAACAAACAAAAATGACAGCACTCATGAAAAGTTCTCAGCATGAACAAGAGAAGAGGACGAAAGAAAGAATCTTAGGAAACATTACCACTTATAGGGTAGACAAAGAAAAATAAGAGCATGGAAGACAACTTCAAAAATGAAGAGATCTTAGAAATGACTAAAAGAATTTCAAAAGACAAGGTCAAACAAATTAATTGGTCATTTAAGATAAGGCCAAGAAAAGGAGTCACTAAATGTGACAATAAATCTTGGCAAAATGACCCTTTTAGCAAATTTAGATGTGCAGGATGTAAAAGAGATAGAACATTTATGAAATGAGTATTTATAAACCTTATATGGCAAAAGAGGGGCACATAGCTGAGAAAAAGGTATATGCTTTTAAATATAGTTCACTCAACAAATATTGGCTATTACTAAAAAGGTACTGAAGATAGAAAAAAACAGAAAAGAATTCTGCCTTCAGTCTCACAGCAATTGTAACCAGTATTCATATGCTACTAAAATACAGGAAAGAAATGCTAGGTTAAGAAGCACATAGGAAATAAAGGTCTTTAGTTTAGAAGAAGATTCAAGTAGAGAGCTGCTGAAATACTTCCCTAATTTTTGGGGTGTGTGTGTGTGTGTGTGTGTGTTTTCCAGTATCGGGGGATTGAACCTAGGGCTTTCTGCATGCTAGACAAGTGCTCTACTACTGAGCCACATCCTCAGCTCCTTTTTTTATTTTGAGATAGGGTTTGCTAATTTACACAAGCTGCCTCTGGTCTTGAACTTAGAGTCCTCTTGCCTCAGCCTCTTGATTCACTGGGGATTACAGGCATGTGCCACTGCGCCCAGCTGAGTACCTAGTAATTTTGAAAAGTCTAGTATATATGGAATCTCCATCTTTTAAAACTAAAATACAAGCTGGTCACTGGGCCATACAACTAGAATACCAGCAACTTGGGTGGCTAAGGCAGGAGGATCTTGAGTTTGAGGCCAAAGGCAGTCTACACAATTTAAGACTATCTCAAAATTTAAAAACTTAAAAAGGAGGTTGGAGTACAGCTGAGTAGTGGAGCACTTTTGTAAGGGCCTGAGTTCAACCCCCTAGTATCCCTCAACACACACCCCTAACATACAAAACGTAAATGGAGGTAGCATTCTAAAATCAAAACAGCACAAACTTTTGACTTAGACAAAACTGAGTCCAATTATGTGATCTTAATCAAAATTATTTCTGAGCCTCCATATCATTATCTATAAAACAAATATGATAGCTACCTTAATTTAAGAATATCCATTTAAAGGCTTTAGCAAAAATGGGAGAAGGATGTGGCAATGCACTCCTGAGGTAATCTCGAAACAATTGTTGTTGTTGTTGTTGTTAGGTGCCGTCAAGTCGGTATCCGACTCACAGCGACCCTCATAGGGTTTTCAATGGCTGACTGTCTCGGGATTGCCTTGGGAGTGGGTTGCCAGGCCCTTCTCCCATTTTTGCGGTGCTGGGAATTGAAATCGGGACCTCAGAGACTGCAGCGCAGCGCTCTACCAACTGAGCTAAATCCCAGCCCAAATTTGTTGTTGTTAGGTGCCGTCGAGTCAGTATCTGACTCATAGCGACCCTCATAGGGTTTTCAATGGCTCACTGCCCGAAACAATTAGCCACTGAAAACCCTATAAGGGTCACTACGAGTCAGACACGACTCAACGGCACCTAACAACAACAACAACATCCCACAGTATATCTCAATAAATGGTAGCTAGAGCACCAGGCATCTGCAGCCATACCATCCTGGCATCCGATCAGATCAGATCAGATCACGGAAGCTTAGCAGGGTTGAGCCTGGTTAGTCCTTGGATGGGAGACCACCTGCGAATACCAGGTACTATAGGCTTGGGAGAAGAACCCAGCAGCCAACTCCTGAAAACAATCAGCCATGGAATATCCTATGAATAGCAAAGGAACACTGAAAATAGTGCCAGGCATGGCAGAGCATTAAGAAGTGTTTCATTCTGTTGCACAAAGGGTCCATATGAGTTGGACTCCACTCTACTGCACCTCACACAGTGCCAGGCCCAGTGGCGCATGCCTGTAATCCTACGACTAAGGAGGTGGAAGCAGGGGAAGTTCAAGGCCAGAGGCAGCCTCCCATAATTTAGTGAGACTTGTCTCAAAATAAAAAGTAAAAATTGGGTTAGGGGTGCAGCTCAGTGGTATAGCAGTTACAAAGCATATGCAAGGCCCTGGGTTCAGACCCCCAGTACTGGGGTGGGGGGAGTAGTTAGAGCTATTTTAGTACTTTAAGCTCTAACTGAATATTTACCCTGAAGTCAAGGAAGTACAGTGATACAATTGTCAGATCCTCTAATGTCCCCACCACGCTTTGAAAGCTGCAACTACCATCACAATATGCAATAATATATCACAAAAGTATAATATTAAGAAGTAACAGTATGGTGACTGAGGACCTTTAATCTTGATACTTAAAATTTTTTGATATTACATTAACATATACTTAAACAGAAAATTACACAGTTAAACATACAATCCAATGATTACACTTAGGTTTTTGCTGTAAAATATAACAAATCAAAGTTTTCATGTTTTTCAAGGCAGGAAGACTTTAACATTCTAAATTTTTTTTTTTTTTTAATGAAAATCATTGATTCCCCCTCACCTCCTTCAGATGTCAGGTATGATTAGTACAGCACAAACACTTTACTCAGACCTCTAGATCTTTCTTCACAAGGGAAATACTGGTCCTTAAGTTGTTCTGTATCTACTTTCTATTTAACTTCATTCTATTGCAAGTTGTTTACTATTTTAATCCAAATCAAGCTGGCATTTTGAATTAAACAGAACTGAACTATAATGCATAATTTCTATGAAAATACTCTGAAATGCATGTGTTTAGACTAGAGAATAGAAACAAAGCTGGAGAATTGATTTCTCTCTCCACTCATCTAGCAAACAAATATTAAGCAGCTTAAGTTACTAGGAAACAGGCAACATACTAGGAGCAGTAAATGAAACAGGGAAAAAGACAAGAACTCTGCTATCTAAGAATTTGCAATTAGGAAGGCAAACATGAAAATAAGTACATGAATATAAATTCCAATACACACTATGTATGAAGAGAAAAGGGCACTATGGGAGTGAAAAATTAGGAAGCAAGAAAGACCTATCTGAAGAAATAATATGTTGTGTAAGCCAAAATCTAAAGTTAGGTAGTTGTTAATCAGACAGTCAAGAAACAAATCTGGAAATAATCAATGATGAAAAACCAAGTAATACAACTAAAGCAATGTGGAGAGAGCAGTGGAAAACAAGGTTGGGGGTGGAAGGAGGAGCGGATCTCAAAGGACCTTGTAAACCTGGTAGACGTGTTTAGAATTTGTGCTGCAATCAATAAGACACCAAGGGTAAACAGCATGACTTAATTTTGAAAAAAGATAATTTCTCTGACTGCCAAATGGCAACTGGATTGAAAGGATGGCAGGTGGAAAAGAAAGCTTTTAGGAGGGAATTCCACAAATTAGATGAAAAAATAAACCCCTCTGGACAGCATGGGAAAAGATGGCTCTGAAGTACATCTAAAATTTAGGATCATGTAAACTTCATGGTCATTATATTTGGTAGGTAAGGTAGAAAAAAGGATCATGAATGAATCATAGGATTTTAGCTAGTGATTAAAAGAATCATTTATTGAGGAGGTAAAAACTAGAGCACAAGGAATGGAAGTTTTATGAAAATGTGACCTAGGTGATGGTATGCCTGTAATCCTCAGCTACTCGGTAGTTCAAGATCAACTTTGGCAACATATCTTGAAGACCCTATCTTGAAGAGCCAATAGACAGAAAGACAGACAGACAGACTGACCAATCTAGGACTAAGTCTTGAGTACCTCCAACATTTCAAGGATGGTTTATGGAAGAGGAATAAATGAAAAGTAGAAAAATTATCCAAATATGATTAATATTTCCGTATATTTTCTAACTTTTTAGTGCATGTTTGTTGTTAGGTGATGACAAATTAGGTCTGACTCATCGCAACCCTATGTACAACAGAAGAAAACACTCTTTGATTCTGTGCCAAGCATACAATCTTTTTTATGTTTAAGTGCATTGTTCCAGCACTGTATCAATCCACCTAGTTTAGGATCTTCCTTTTTTTTGTTGACCTGTCACTCTCAAAAATGATATCCTTCTATCCAGGGATTGTCCCCTCCTGACAACATGTCTAAAATACATAAGATGCAGTCTAGTCATCCTTGCTTCCAAGGAGCACTCTGGTTACACTTCTTCTAGGACAGATCTGTTGGTTCTTTGGCAGTCCATGGTATATTCAATATTTGTCTCCAGCACCATAATTCAAAAACATCAATTCTCCTCCTCTCTCCCATGTGACTGAAAATACCATGGCATTAGTCAGGCACACCTTCTTCTTCAATGTGACATCTTTACTTTTCAACACTCTAAAGAGGTCTTCTGCAACCTTTCCCCAATGCATCGCATCTTTTGAATTCTGAATTTCTGCTTCCATGGGTGTTTATTGTAGAACCAAATAAGGCAAAACTTGGACAACCTCAAGTTTTTCTCCATCTATTGTGAAGCTGTGTACTGACCCCGTTGTAAGGATTTTTGTTTTGTTGACATTGAGTCACAATCCATACTTAAGGCTGTGTTCTTTGATCTTCATCAGTAAATGTTTCAAACGCAATTCACTTTCTGCAAGCAGAGTTGTTTCATCTGTATAATGCAGGCTGTTAATGAAGTCTTCCACCAGTCATGATACCACATTCCTCTTCATAAAGTTCAGCTTCTCAGATTATTTGCTCAGTATAGAGATTGAAGAGATACAGTGAAAGGATACAGCCCTGACACATACCTTTCTTAACTTTAAACCAGGCAGTGTTTCTGTGTTCTGTTTAAACTACTGCCTCCTCGTCCATATATGGATTCCTCATGAGTAAAATTAAGTGCTCTGGTGTTCCCATCCACACACTCACATCCCTCTTCATAGTCGATAAAACACAGACACCTTTCTGGTATTGTTTGCTTTTGGCCAATATCCATCTAACATCAGTACTGATGTCTCTGGTTCCACACCCTCTTCTGAATCCTGCTTGATTTTCCAGCAGTTCTCTGTCAATATACTGCTATAGTTGCATTTGAATGATCTGTTGCAAAATTTTGCTTGCATATGACATTAATGATATTGTTTGATAATTTCCACATTTGGTTGGATCCCCTTGAGAATAGGCACAAATATAGATCTCTTCTAGTCAGTCAGCCAAGCAGCTGTTTTCCAAATCTCTTGGCCTAAACAAGTTAGCACCTCCAGTGCTGCATCTGTTTATTGAAACAACTCTATTGGTATTCCTTCAATTCCTAGAGCCTTATGTTTTGCCAGTTCCTTTAAGGCAGCTTCTACTTCTTCCTTCAGTACCACTGATTCCTGATCATATGCAACCTCTTGAAATCGTTGGTCATCCACCAGTTCTTTTTGGTATAATGACTCTGTGTATTCCTTCCATCTTTTTTTGATGTTTCTTGCATGGTTTAGTATTTTCCCTATAGAATCCTTCACTATAGCTTGAATTTTTTCATCAATTCCTTAAGCTTGAGAAAAAGAGCGTGCCGGGCGTGGTGGCGCACGCCTGTAATCCCAGCGGCTCGGGAGGCAGAGGCGGGAGGATCGCAAGTTCGAGACCAGAGGCAGTCTGCGTAATTTAGCGAGACCCTGCCTCAAAAAAAGTAAAAAAAAAAAAAAAAAAAAAAAAAAAAAAAAAAAAAAAAAAAAAAAAAAAAAAAGGGCTGAGGTGCAGCTCAGTGGTCCAGCACTTGCAGAGCAAGCAGGTGCAAGGCCCTGGGTTCAATCCCCAGTACCACAAAAAAAAAAAAAAAAAAAAAGAAAAGAAAAGAAAAACAGAGCGTGTCCTTCCCTTTGGGTTTTTTACCTCCAGCTCTTCGCAAAAGTCATTATAATACTTGATTTTGTCTTCTTGAGCTGCCCTTTGAAATCTTTCATTTAGTTCCTTAACTTCATCATGTCTTCCTTTTACTTTAGCTGTTCAACATTCAAGGGCAAATTACAGAGTCTCTTTTGACATGTAGGGGCTGGGATTTAGCTCAGTTGGTAGAGCGCCACACTGCAGTCTCGGCCCAGCACCACAAAAACGGGAGAAGGACTTGGCAATCCACTCCCGAGGCAATCCCAAAACAGCCATTGAAAACCCTATAAGGGTTGCTATGAGTCAGACACAACTCGACGGCACCTAACAACAACAATAATTTGACATGTAATTAGGTCTGTTCATTTTTTCCTGTCTTTTTAATAACCCATTGCTTTCCTCATGAATAATATCCTGATGTCATGCCACAGCTCATCTGATCTTTGATCATTAGTGTCTAACGCATCAAATCTGTTCTTGAGGTAGTCTTTCAACTCAGGTGGGATATATTCAAGGTCATGCCTGGGTTCTCATATGATTTTGTTTTGTTCTATATGTCAGACTGTGTGCTGAATATAGAATTCTTAATCTTTTATATATTTTATATTTTCCCTCCTTATCCATAAGGTTGTATGTTCCATGACCCCCTTGTAGATGCCTGGAGCCATGGATAATATCAAGCCCTCTAAATACTATGATTTTCTTTATATGCCTTGCAGCCTTATCACAGAATCCCAGATTTAATGTGTCCTTCCATGTTTATGCCCTGGATGCCTCTTCTGCACCACTTTTTTGGCACTTTGGGGCAGTAACAAGGTAAAATAAGGTTTACTTGGACATAAGCATTGCAATACTGTGACAGTCAATCTGATAACCAAAACAGCTACTGACTCACAGCATGGATCTGTTGACAAAGATATGATTCTCACTCTAGATGGGATGGAGTGACATGGCATGAGATTTCATCGTGCTACTAAGAATATTATTTCTGAAATTTTTCATTTAATATTTTCAAATTATGGTTCACAGCGGGTAACTAAAACCATACAAAGTGAAACCATGAATAAGAGGTGCTTCTATACCTACTATAAGCCAGGCATGGTGGTACAGACCTGTAATCCTACCACTGGGGAAGCTGAGGTGGGAGGCTGAGGCAGGAGGCTGAAGCAGGAGGCTGGAAAGTTCAAGGCTCACCTACACAACATAGCCATACTCCATCTCAAAGAACAAGAGAACAAGAGCAAGAGCCTGAGAGAGAGGAGGCACACTACTATACATAATCTATTCATTATAAAATTTTTTAACCTAATTTTATTGACCAAATCAAAAGGATACTGCATAAATTCATTTTTTACAATACTCAACAAAATTTATATCTGTTATTCTCAGACACAATAGAAAATGCTGAAGATACTATAAAAAAGAAAACAAATGCTATCTAGAAGCTTAAAGTGAAGGAGATAAATATTAAATAATCATATAAATATTTGTGCTATAATGAAAAAGTAGAATGTCATATGACCAAACATAAGTAGTAACTTAACCGAGATAAGCAGTACAGGGTGGATTTTTGTGAGGAAATGGCACACAAATTAAAAATAAGTTCTTAAAAGATAATTTCTGTTATTTGTACCTGTGAAGAATTCTTCCCCATTTCTTTCCCAAAGAGCATCTTATTTTCATATACTTCTCCCATATTTCATATACTTCTAGCCCAGGGGTGAACATGTGACCGAAGCTAAGACTATTAAACTGTCCTGGGAATTTAAATATTGAACACATTCTCAAAGGAGTATAAAATGGTCAGACTCAAGTTAGTCTAGTAATATTACGGTAGTAATATTAGAGGCCTATTGATTAATTCTTGCTTATCTAACCACTAAAGCTACCCTTACTCTTGTCCTTCCAGAGGTATGGAAAGCACTTTTTCCTCTAATTCTTTAAAACAACTGTATATATCCAATAAATAGTATGCTTAAATTGGACAGAATCCACTTCTGTGGTTTACATACAATGAACCCTAACTGATAGCGCCAGCATGGTATGATAAGCAATGAAATAAAATACACAAAGATGAAGCTAGGGGCAAACACCTCTTATTTCACCCTAATGGAAATCCATTATAAAGTTTTAACCAGGAGAGTGGTATGCCCAGACTCACAATTTTATAAGATCACAGTGGCTGCAGTGTTGACAATGTCCTGCAAAGTTAATGAAGGGGTAGAATAAGATAGGTCATGTAAAGACCTACTACGATATTCTAGACCAAAAGTTTTAGGTAACTAAAATTTGGGGAGAATTATACAGAAAGAGAGAGTAGTTTCCTGGGCAAAAAGAAGCCACAGGAAAACTACAAGGAGATGGTGAAAACAGTAGGACAACCAAACTAAGCATAATGTTACATAAGTTAAAAATAGACAAAACTTTAAAAAAGGTGTTTCCATTAGGAATTCCAAACCAAAAACAAATCTGCCAAGAGATTGTCTAAGATGAAGCCTGAGAAACATTCACTGATCTGACAATGTGAAAGCCATTCTGACCTGAGTGGCAGTTGCAAGAAGCCAGTATGAAGTGGTCTGAAAAGTTAATCACTGTGAGGATTTCTGATTTTGGCAATAAGGCTGACTAGACAGATAACCTAAAAATCCTCCAAAATAAAGTTACCTAGAAATGACTCCCTGAGCCCACAAAAAGGAAAGGGAAATCCCGAGGGGTCAAAAAAGGAAATGTAAACTTAAAAACTTATAGCCCACCAATTGTCCTAGAGGAGTTACCCTATGTCAGTAACATAAGAGCTTTGGTTTTAATGCCAAGGAAAAGACATGAGCGCTTGAGCCTCCAATGGATGGAAAACTGAAACTGATGAAACCCTGTTTATATAGCTGAGGCTTTCAAAGGCCACACTTTCTGTGAAAAGACATACCATTATACACACAAGCATGTGTGTATGTTCCCATGTACCCTCCAAAACCCCAAAAAACACATCATAGAAAATAAGAAAGCTTGTCTAATTTGGTCTATGCTCTGGATAGGGGATAGAAACTCTGCCCTAGGGAAACAGCCTTGCCTTCAAAAGGTAATGGATTTGAAGTGACAGTATATGTCTGGTCTGGCAAATCCCAACCATTTAATTAATGTAAACAAGATGTCAGAAGGTGAAGCAAACACAAAACCTCCTGAAAGGATATATCCCCAGCCCAGGCTAAAAAATGAGCTCACAACCCAAAATTAGGAAAAATATAGGGAAACAATACCCACGATGACAAATAAATATATGCAAAGATTTTTCCTGCCTTCCAAGAGCTTTGGAAAATAAAAATATCAAACAAAAATTATGTGATAACTATTTGAGATGATTAAGAACCTAGAGTAGGAATTTTAAAAGAATGAGAAATGAACAACACTTTCATTTAAAAAAAGGCGGGGGGGAATCTGGAATATCTTTCTGTGGTAGGGAGAATTCGAAAGACATGCCTCATGTTTTTCATCCCTTGGTTATTCAAACACTAATCTACAAACTGCTGTGAAGGCATTTTGCAGAATGACTTGAGGATACTGGGCAGCTGGTCTTAAGACAGAATCCAATGTAATCATGTAAGTCTTTAAGAACAGAAGAAGATGGTAGAAGAGTCAGTGGGAGATGTGGCAGAAGAGAAAGCAAGAGAGGTGCAGCAGATAGGGAAGTCAGGTAAATTCTAAGTGTGGGAAGGACTTAACTCACTTTTGCTGGCTCTAACATGTAGAAACATGTGCAAGGTCCATTAAAAAGTCTCTACCAGTCAAGGGTGGCCCTCTGGTAAAAGCCAATAAAGGGATGGTAACCTCAGTCCTACAATTCCAAGGAAAGAACTGGATTCTGCCAATAACCAGAATGAGCACAAAGTGGTTTCTTTCCAAAGCCTCCTGATGAGAGCACAGCTGGTCAACACTTTAATTTCAGTCCTATGAGACTCTAAGCAGAAAAATCAGCCAACCCAGGCCAAACTTCTAGCCTACTAATAAAATACAAGGGGACAGAATAGCAAGCTAATAAATATATGTGGTTTTAAGCTGCTGTATTTGTAGTAATTTGTAATGGCAATAATAGTAAACTAATATATTTGCAGTACTAGAAAGTAAGAAATCATGAGCTGGGTGCATAGATCTAAAAGAAAGGGAAGAATAAAGAAATTTTAAAAATTAACCAGGGTATAACCCATGGTTGCATGTGACTCTCATTACATGTGAATTAAAATTCTTATTTTTCTTCTTTTTAAAAATTTATTCTGTTCTGTAAAATGTTTAAGAAGATGGAAGTACAAGCAAAACTGATTTTATAGTTACATAATGGATATATCTACTGGCATATTACTCTGTATCCCATTAACATGTATAAATAAAATACTACTAATAACAAAAGGCTTCCCTATTTTAAAATAGACCCGATGCCACGGAGATCCCTGGCACACACCTGTAGTCCAAGCATTGAAGAGGCTGAGGCAGAAGGACAACTTGAGTAGAGGAGTTCCAGACTAGCCTGGGAAACACGAGACCCTATCTTGAGAAAACAAAAACAAAACCAAACACAAATGAACCTGATCCAATCCCTTTCTTTGTTATCTCTACCAACATTTCTCAGCCATGACCAATTTTAGAACTTCAATTATTACCCCTATATGGATTAGTTATAATTCTCTTTCACACCCAAGCTCTATCGATTGTGTGCTAAATATCTTATTGGCAAATGAATATCCCTCCTCCCCAGCTACTACCATTCAATTCATTGACAACTACTACCAGTCCTTCCTGGGTAATACATATTTCTAGTCATTCTGACTTCCCCAATCCTCATCATTCAGGCCTCCTATATATTTGGCTATATATTACAATAAAAATCTATTTAGTTTCTCTCTTCCAGTATCAGCTCCTTTCAATTTTATCATTTGTAACTACCACACGAACCTTGATAAAGAACAGGTAATATTTTTTTTCCTAACTCAAACACCAACCACCTTTAACTTCTTGGTCTAAAGCTGTTATTTTTTCACGTTTCATGTCAAATAGCAATATCACTGTCACTTTTCATAGCCTGAGTGTCTTCATTTCAGTACCACAGCTTTTGCTAATTGTATACTTGAGATTGGGAATCTGGCTCTAATCCCTATCAAATAGCTAAATTCTGCACATTCTTTAAGCATCAGGTCAAATGTTACATTATTGGGACATTTCATTCCTTCAGTTAAAAGTAATTTTCCCTGAGTTTAAACTCTTTTATACTGTAGATCATAAAAGAAGCTATAACTATATCCCTTGAAATTGCTATTAAAAAACATGTATCTCTTCTTTTTAGATTGTGTGTTCCCTAAAGGGAAAACCCATTTGCAGTGTATACTTAACTTCCTCAAAGGAACAAAGATTTTACATATAGAAAGATCTTAATATAAACTTGTCAAATGGGAAAAGGAAAAAAAAAAAAACACAAGACAGTTTTGAGAAGGAAGCTTCCATATTGCAGGTTCTCATAGCTTGCAAAATCAGTGTTGTGGGTATGAGAAAATTAAGGACACAGGGGAAAAGGGTAAACAGGTGTATACATTAGCTGGGTAAGAGTAGTGATTCCACTCTCTAGTTCAGAACACACATGTTCACTCCCAACCAACCCAAAAGCCTGTGAAAGACAAAGAATTAGAGGAGTACTACACCTCATAAAACAAAGGTCTCAGATTCTTTCTTCTCTTGACACACATGTAAAAGTTGTCTCAATAATCAAAGATCTAGACACCTAGACCCTTTGAAGGGAATAGTTGTAGGAATTCTAAAACCCATCTATTATGACAAACCAATATGACAAATCCAAACAAGTAAAACAATCAGGACAATAACAACATAGTTCATCCCATCTACCATCCCAGATTATGGATAAATCCTTTCAGACATCATTTCTTGCCGTTATAAAGCTCTACCTTGTATCAGAAGGTTTCCAAGCTACCCTAGATTAACTTAACATTACTAGCTTTAGAAAACCATGTTTGAGTTTGGTACATGCCTATGAATTTAAGTTCCTGCTTTGTTAGTGTAGAATTAGACACACTTGAAATTTTTTTATCATTAATTCCTAAAAACTACCATGACGAACAAGCTGAGGAACTTAAAACGTTGTGGGGGTTGGGAGGGAATCAATAAGATTAAAATCCCTAAAAAAAAACCCTATGTAAATTTAAAAAGTCAGCAGCACTCTTTAAAAAAAGGATTAACAGCATTCCTACACAATTTAAAAGGATTCTTATGTGGTTCATTTCCATTTACACTCCCTTCCCTCATCAAATAGGAACTTTTCAGGTTCTGCCTCTCTTGCAGTTCAGTCAGACACTCATAAATCTATTTTGCTTTATAGCAATTATAATGAATACTGAAAAATATTTTTTCTCCCAGTTGCTGACTCACCAACCAAAATGTTAATATCTTAACTATCTTTGAAGTCTATCTTCTAGGAACCAATAGAGACAATGTAGTTTGGATGCTCTGAAATGGAAAAAACTTACTTTCTGTCTTATCTACAGTGTATGTCTTACCCTCCTCATTAATAAGGCTATACAGTTCCAGCCAATCCTTTCCTACACAGACTTACAACCCTGTCCAGAACTTCACATCACGTCATTACATGTTCTGTCTCCCTCTGCTCATCCTAGCTCCTTACCATTTCTCTGATTCAAGAGGGCAATTCTAAGATCTGAGTTTATTTTCCTTCAGGTAACTCTAGGGTTTCACTCCAACCCTGTATCACTGTGCTTTTTAACCTTTCAATATCCCCAAGGCCTAGATCCGTTTTCTCTTGTAAGATTCCTTACCAAGTGATTCACAACTTACATACACTGAGATGAACTTAGTATCATTTGTTATGTTCTAAGATGTGACAATATACCACACAAGCATAAAGAAATGCAATATATAAGCTGGGTGTGGTGGCACACATCTTTAGTCCTAGCATTTGGGAAGCTGAGGCAGGAGGGTTGCCAGTTTGAAGCTAGCATAGGCTACAAAGCAAGATTCTTGTCTCAAAACAAGGGCTAGGGGTGCAGCCCAGTGATACAGCACTCACCTAGCATGTGCAAGACCCTGGGTTCAATCTGCAGCACCAAACACACCAAAAGGACAAAACAAAACAAAAAACCCCAAATACAACAACAACAACAACAAAACAAAACAAAAAACCCCAGCAGCTCTGTAAGCATATTATTGTTGTTTTAAGAAGGAAAAAATAAGTCTATTGTGATTTTAAAAAAGAAATTAGGCCTAGAAGGATCCACATCAATAATTCTTAATCTCCACATTGTTCACAGCAACAGCTCCTCCCACCAGTAATATCTTATTACACATAATGGCTCTCAAATGATACACACTGTGCAACACATACTTCCTCATGATTTCTCTTCTCTTCTTAGATTCCTACTCAAAGTTTTCTCTAAATGAAAAGTGGGCAGGGTGAAGAACAAACACCCAGTTTCCTACAAAAATTGGCCTGACAATTCTTGTTGTTGTTGTTGTTGTTGTTGTTGTTGTTGTTGTTAGGTGCTGTTGGATCATTTCTGACTCACAGTGACCTTTATAGGGTTGCCTCAGGAGTGGGTTGCCATATCCTGCTCCCATTTTTGTGGTGCTGGGAATCAAACTCAGTATCTCAGAGACTGCAGAGCAGTGCCCTACCAACTGAGCTAAATCCCAGCCCCCTGACATTCTAGTTGTTGTTGTTGTTAGGTGCCGTCGAGTCGAGTCCGACTCATAGCGACCCTATGTACAGCAGATCGAAACACTTGCCGATTCTGCCTGACACTCTTAGTAGGATCCTATTCGTAAGGGAGATTTCACCTCTAAAAGTCAATTAGTATTCACACTTATCTTCATCGTATAGCACATATATAAGAAAATTAGTTAACATTACCTAAGCCAGGCATGGTGGCAAACACTTATAACTCCACCAACTCGGGAGACAGAGGCAGGAGGATCACAGGTTCAAGGCCAGAGGTAGCCTGCATAATTTAGCAAGATCTTGCCTCAATTTAAAAAAATAAAAAATGGGCTAGGGGATACAGCTCAGTGGTAGAGCACTTGCAAAGCATCCATGAGGTGCCAGGTTCAGCCTCCTAGTACTGGGAAAAAAAGAAAAAGAAAAGAAAAAAGAAACAAAAAAGAAGAAAAGAAAAACACTATCTCCTCCATCAAATAAGATTTTGTTTAATTAGGATAGTTATGACAAACCATATCATAATTAAATGGAATTTAAATGTATAATAAATGGGACAAAAAAATCAATCATCATGTTGTTGTTGTTGTTGTTGTTAGGTGTTACCAAGTCAGTATCCAGCTCATAGCGACCCCTACATACAACAGGTGAAACAGTATCGTTACTGCTTCTCTGCTATTCATAGGGTTTTCAATGGCTGATTGGTTTTTGAGAGTGGGTTGCCAGGTCCTTCTCCCAAGCCTACAGCACCTGGTATTGCCAGGCAGTCTCCCATCCAAGTACTAACCAGGCTCAACCCTGCTTAGTTCTGAGATCTGGCAAGATCAGACACCACAGTGGTGCAGCTGCAGGCATCATCAATATACTGCTATGAAAATAAATCTTAGTTATTCAGCTACTTCTAGTATACTATTAAGTTATGTTAAAAGTGAGAAAAGCCAAGACAAACAAATAAGAAAAACTGTCTTAGTACAGTAAAGAACCAAATTGCTATAATTAAATAAACAAGACTATCTAATGCAAGGGTTAATTCCCTAAGAAAATGAACACACTCCCAAGAATATGCGAAACTTATTCAAGGACTGTGAAACAACTGACAACAATTCATTCATTCAACATTTATGGAGAAATTGTCAGATAAGTTAAATACTGATGAAGTAATGATGACTAAAACCCACCCTCCATTCTAATGAATTTATAATTTAGTGAAGAAGGCCTGTAAATAAACAACCTAGAAAGCACAAGAGAAAAATCACAATTGAGACAGAAAGATGAAATCCAAGACGATATGCTGCCTAACTGGACTATAAAAGTAAACTAGAATCTTCCTAGATACTTTACATGTTTCATCATTATTACAAGCATTTAAAATATGTCCACTAAGTGAAACAAAAATCAAATTAACAGTTAATTAATGTCACAAAATCTGAATCCTCTTAGTCAAATAGCCAAATTCAAAACCACCACCACAAAGCCTAATATTATGAAATGGAAAGGCACCTCACCTCATGGACACCTATTTCAATCTCATCCTTCATTATGTTTTTTTCTTTTAAAAAATACTTAAATAACAACTGTGTTTTTCCAACCTGCCTTACAGTAAATTTCCAAGTTTCCTAAAAGACTTTTATATTACATGTCTCCCCTAACTTTTCTGATTTCTTTTTCTTTTGTTGGGTCAGTAATTTTAATATTATTTCTTCAATTTTTCAAGCTCCCTAAATCTCCTTCATCATATAAAATTTATCCCATTGTGTGCCTAATTTGTTTTTTGAGATTAGGGTTATTTTCCTAAAAGCAATTTTCTTTGTATTGATGTTGTTCTTAATTCCTTACCTGAAAATATCCATTTCAAAAGTTTATGGAATATTTCACACATACCCAAAAGAACAACTACTATTAAATCCTAAGATCTTACTAAGAAACAGGATGTCTGTTTAAAACCCAATATCACTGACTACTAATATATAATAATTCCTGGATCCTTACACTTTTATTAACTTTTTCAGAACAAGTTGCAGTAAGGTAGTAAAATTTCATTTCACAAAGTTCTATATAAAATTACTTTGCGAGACATCAGATACTGGAGAGTAAATAATCCAGAGTCTCTTTTAACTAGTAGAAGAGATATTTCTTAAAGTTTACAAATGTGAGATAAACAGTACTAAGTTATAGACCACAGAAAACACAACCAACTATCTGGAGGAGTAACAGAGATAGACTAGAAAAAATATTAGAATACCACGTATCTGAAAGTGTCAGAGAATATGTTAGTAATTCTACCAAAGAAGTCAAGCAAAAACTTTACAGGAAATAAAATTGTGCTTAAAGACTGCTTTTACTAGATACAAAGACTGGAAGGCAACACCAGCAGATATATCCAAAATCTAAATCACACACTTTCCAAAGAAAGCACAGCATATCAAGAAATTACATGTGACTTTCATTGATGTAGCATAAAGTCAGACTTATTGTTAGGTGCCATCAAGTGGAGGGCCAACTCATTGTGACTCTATGTATAACAGAACAAAATGTTCCCTGACACTGTGCCATGTCCAGCACTATTGTCTGTACTACTTACAGGGTTTCAATGGCTGACTGTCTTGGGAGTGGGCTGCTGGGTCCTTCTCCCAAGCATATTGTTGTTGTTAGGTGCTGTCGAGTCGGTATCCCACTCATAGCGACCCTCATAGGGTTTTCGATGGCAGACTGTTTCAGGATTGCCTTGGGAGTGGATTGCCAGGTCCTTCTCCCATTTTTGCAGTGCTGGGAATCGAACTCAGGACCTCAGAGACGGCAGCGCAGCACTCTACCAACTGAGCTAAATCCCAGCCCCCGCAAGCATATAGTACCTGGTATTCCCAGGTAGTCTCCCATCCAAGGTCTAACCAGGCTTGACCCTGCTTAGCTTCTGAGACCTGACGAGATCGAATGCCAGGGTGGTACAGTTGCAGGTGTCTGGTGCTCAAGCTAGTATTGAAACTATGTAGGGGAGACACTGCTAAAGCCTTTAAATGGATATTCTTAAATTAAGGCAGTTGGCATGTTTGTTTTATAGATAATAATATTATGGATGCTTAGAAATAATTTTGATTAAGATCACATAATTGGGAAAGTCAAGATCTGAATTCAATTTTGTCTAAGTCAAAAGTCTGTGCTGTTTTGATTTTAGGAAAATGATAAAACAAAATCACAAGTTGAATCTTTGAAAAAGATCAACAAAATGGACAAACCTTCAGCTACTGTGATCAAGAACAAGAAGACTCAAATTACTAAAATCAAGAATAAAAGGGGGATGTTATTACCATCCTTACCAAAATAAAGAGTTGTAAAAGAATACTATGGATAATTATATACCAAGTCACTAGGCAGTGCAGATGAAACAGGCAAATTCTGATAAACATACAATGACCAAAACTGACACATGAAGAAATAGGAACTCTAAGTAGACCTAAAACAAATAAAGAGATCAAGACAGTAATACAATTTACTCAAATTTGACAATGAGCATCTATGAAAAACTCACGGCTAACATCATATTTAATGGTGAAAAACTGAAAGTTACCTCTGTAAAATAAAGAATGGGACAAGGATGTGTGTTCTCACCAATTCCAGTCAACATTATACTAGAGCTGGGAAGAGGGGAAAAAGGGAGTTATTGTTTAATGGCCACAGCATTTCAGTTTTCCAAGAGGAAAGGTTCTGGAGATTGGCTACCAAACAATGTGAAAATTCTGAACATTTCTGAACTTAAAAATTAAGTTAAGATCAAAAAGTATTAGGAAACAAGTAGACAGGAGCAAGTAGTTCTGGTATACTATTGCACAGCAGGGTGAGTACGGATAACAATAATGTATGATATATTCCATATATCAAAAAACTAGAAGAAAGGATTTTAAAAGTTTTTCCATAAAAATGATAAATTGAAGAGATGGGTATGTTTAACCTGACTTAACATCACACAATGTATGTTGCTGTTGTATACACGTATCAAAATGTTACTCCATTAATAGTTATAAATTTTTATGTATCAGCTAAAACAGAAATTTAACTTAACTTTAAATGTGTGTTTTACCACATAAGAAACAAAGAGACAAAGAAAGGAAAGGAGGAAGGAAGGAAGGAAGGGGGGTAGAAAAGAAAAAAGAAGAGAGAAAAGAGAAGAGGGAAGGAAGGAAGGGGGGGAGGGGAGGATGAGCAAAGCAAAGCTATCACTTAGTAAAAAGGAGAAATTCACAGGCTAAATACCATACTGATTATCAATTCTTCATCTGTCTTTGCCATTAAAAATATAAGTTCATTACATTTCTTTTCTCCATATTATGTGACTGAGAAAATACAAGCAACTGACTACACTATTACAGAATTCTCTCTCAAACACAATCTTCTAAAACCAATTTTATGTATTTATTTATTTATTTTTGGTGGTGTTGGTGATCGAACCCAGGGCCTCAGTATATGCTAAGCATGCACTCTACCAACTAAACTAAACCACCCACCCTGAAAACAAAATTTTAAAGAAAGTTCACATATATGGTGTTAATCGTATGATATTAATTTATTTACCTACAGAGTAACAAAACAATCATCTGATCACATTAATATAGCCCAGTGCTTCATTTGAGAATGGCATCAAAGGACCTACATGTATATGGCAGTTTATTAAACACTGAAAAACTGTTCCCCAGGATGTCTACTTTCCTTTACCCTAAGTATACTTGGACCTCTATATTCTAATATTCGAAGAATTAAAGAGCAAGTATAAATTTATCTGTGCAAACTGAAAAAGGTGTTAAACTTTTTTAGATTTTATACTTCTCTATCAAAGAGTGGTAACATATTTAGTTTATTCCCATGAATGCTTTCAATTCCTTGTGGTTTTTTTTTTTTTAATAGATATCTAATGTTCAGGATCAATGGCACCCAACAACAATATTCAGGAGTTCCTTGTCATCTAGAGTATTCATCAGGTAAGCCTCTACAGGTGTAGGTTGCACAGGGAAGCAATAGTTATAAATAGGCTGGGGGTACAGCTCAATAGTAGAGTGCTTCTCCACCATGCACAAGGCCCTGAGTTCAATCCCCAGCAACACAGGGGAAAAAATTACAAATAAATGGATTCATTAATAAATAAAATGATCACTTGTGAGTTTCCCACCTTGAGCAACCCACTCTTGAAGCAGTGGGAACATCTGTGCCCGCTAAATATGCCACTGTCCTTTTGTTTACATAGCTGACAATATAATCCAAATGCAATATAAATTGGCTACAAATTAAACTACATCAGCAAAAATATGCAAAATGTCATAAAGTTAAAGAAAATGTGCTGGGAAACTGCTTGGAATCATATGAACAGGTGAACAAATAAATGAGTTAGCTTGATCAGCTGAAAAAGAAAATCAACAACAATCACACTAGATTTAAAAGAGAAAAATCTGAACATCCAAAGGATTAAGGAAGGTTCTTAGGGAAACTTAAGAAACTCTCATACATTTTTGCAAGAAACATCTTCATTATAATTACACTGCAAAAGTGAGAATTGATAGCATTTGCCTTACATGTTGCTTCAGAATCCAACCCCCGCAGAAGATGCAACTCCACTGTAAAACCTGGTCTCAAACTAGATGCAATTTAATAGGCTGTTTTCCATGTATTTACTATATGAAATATAGGGGGGCAAAATAATAAGTGTTCACATGAAAATTCTAAAAAATAAAATTCACATTCCATTTGTGGTTAGAAGCAGCAAAGTCCTGATGTAGGTACTAAATACTACCTGCATTAGCAAGACGTTTCAACAGAACTAGAACTATTTGCAAACATAAAAAGACTTTAGAAACTTAGAACAACAGCACTATTATCTCTCAGCCTTGAAAAGAGACAAACCTATCATTCTCCTGTAAGCAATCTACGAAGTTTTCACTAATAGATTGAACAACTAACTTACTGAAGCACTGGATTTCATCTAATCAATAATGCCTGCTAGCTTTCAACTGGGATTCTCTACAAAAGGCAACGTTTGTGATAAATGAACCACCAGAGAATATTCTAATAAAACTTACCATTGTGTATTGCATTCAGCAACTCTGAGAAAGCTTTTAAGTAAGGAAAAAAGGACTTTAGGTTAAGATCATGCTCAAACACACAAAAGAAATACACAGGCATAGACGGTGAATCAGTATAATAAAATTTCAGTAACTCTGTCATGTATTATTGCTTGACTTACTAAAACTGCAAACCACTTGATTTTTACATATATAAATTTTTAAATATTGTAATCTATTTGTCACTACCTGCTAAAATGAGATAATATGTGAGATACATTGTCAAAATGGTGACAAGTGCCTTAGTATAATAAATATATATCTTAAAATCATTTTTAAAAAGACATTTAATAATCAATGCAATGTCTTGCTAAAAGCAAGTCTCTATAGGATGTAATTCTATATAGATAAATCTGTCTCACAGCGTACACAACAATATTTATTGCAAAGAAAAAACTCATCATTATCTTCTAACCATATCAAACATTTTCATTTCCCAGACTTTCAGTATAAGTCTCAACATATGTAGATGGCTAAGCAAGAACACTAATTAATGCCAATAGGTAGTTTTTAACATAATTGAGAAATTATATTAACATTAAGACTAACTGAAACCAAAATGCTAACATACTCAACAAGGGGCAGAGGACACAATTCTACAATAGAAGAACTATATTAAAATGCCAACAATAATTAAAGTTTGCCACAACTTAACTGTAATACAGATCTTCAACACAAGACAAAGCAGTATGCTAAGATATCTTTGTAGAAGAAAAATTAAGACCTAACTAAGTTTTGGAAAATAAAATTTAGAAGTTCAAAAATAGCATAATATACTAGTAAAAGCACTAAAGAAAATAGTCAAAAAGCCTGGGTTACTGACCCAGTTGAACAACTTACTAGTTGTTGGACAAGCTCCATCATGCCGATACTGCATGGAAATTTCTGTTGAGAGGGAGGAAAAAGGATATCAGCAAAGAAGGTGCCAATGACTCAGGGGTAGAAAAAGAAATAGGCCAGGAAAATGGGGGGAAATTTGTCTAAAAGTCCAATGCGCCAAACAAAACTGCAAGAACAAAAATTATAAGCTAATAGTTGGGTTGTGAGGGGTAAGAAAACCAAACGTAATGGAATTCTCATGAATCTTCATGGGATAGTGTGAAAACGTACATGTATATGCACAGGCAGTGAGAAAAAGACAGAAGAGCTCACAAATGAATGTGTATAACAAGTATCTAAGAAAAAATGGCTTCATTAATAAGAAGAAGTATAGTTAGCAATGTGATGCACTAACATGCTTAAGCTAATTCATTGTATGGGAACAGTTTGTCCAAACCATTTGAATACTGTGGTCAATTAGAAATAATTTAAGACAGATAGTTATTTAGTTGAAATATGAACATAAACCCATGATGACTTATGTAATAGTACTAGATTACACTCAGCTCACTTCCTTGTACCTTTCATTTTTGACAAAGACAATGAATGAATAAGACATTACTGTTATTTTTTTATTCCACCCAAATGAGGAAAATAAGCAGTGACTTAAAGCTTAACACTGCCAAAAGGAAAAACTACAAAAATATGAGAAGTTTCTATATGGCATTCTAAGGGGAAAATAATTGATAAAACCAAGACAAGACTATGATTCAAAGGACCTGGCGTACTTTGCTAGAAAGAACTGTTATTTCCTTGAGGCTAACACTGCAGGCAAAAATTTCTAAAAGTAAGGAAAGCTGGGAATTCCCTGGATATTACTTAACCAAAAACAGGTCCCCTCAGAACTGTATGCACACGACAGCCTCCCATGTGCCCACATATGTTCCTCAAAATTCTATATATATACTAATCATGGTCCCAACCTCAGTAACTTGAGCTAAGAAGAAACACAAAGCAAGGTACAACAAGCCACCAGGCACATGCAATCATTGAACTATTAAAAGAACTTCATATGTTTAAACTTCATATGTTTAAAAAACTTAAAACATTTACTTTAGAAAAATCATCTAGAAATGATGTTGGCTTTGGTCTAAGTTCTCTCCAGATGACACCTGAAAACAAGACGTAGTGGAGAATTCTCCACCTTAATGCCTTATTAACAAATCTAATACAAATGAAATTTAAATAGGTAGGCTACTGATGAGACTGACATGGTATATTATGGAGAAATGTCAGCTGCTTGTAACAGTGCTGAAAAATAATCAAAGGATATTAATAGTAGCAGAAGGATTTTCTCAATGGGAAAAAAACAGAATATGATTATTCTGGTCTTTGATCTAGCACTTTTGAAGAGACTTATCCACAATGTAGGGCCAGCAAATATTCAAATCATCAAAGATCAAAACAAAATCAGAAAATTCTCCAAGAAAGTGAACTCCAACTTATATCTTGGTCTCAGTGTATCAATTGTACTATTCAATTTTCACTTATATCCCAAGATAATCAAGGTACAGCATAGAATTATGAACCTTAAGGAGCTGGGCGCCGTGGCCCACGCCTATAATCCCAGTGGCTAGGGAGGTGGAGGCAGGAGGATTGCAAGTTTGAGACCAGAGGCAGTCTGTGTAAGTTAGCGAGACGCTATCTCAAAAAGTATTAAAAAATAAATAAATAAATAATAAAATAAATAAAAAAGGAGGCTGAAGGGGCAGCTCAGTGGTACAGCACTTGCAAAGTATGCAAGTGCGAGGCCCTGGTTCACCTCCCAGTACCGCAAAAAAGAAAAAGAAAAAGAAATCATAAACCTTAGTGATTAAGATAGACTTAAGTTATGCTCACTAATTGTGCTTACCATTTATTCTACAATACTTTCTTAGCAACTACTGTTAACAATTTATTGAACTAATATTTGTCTTTAGAATTCCTTTATTTTTATCTTTAGAATTCCCTTATTTGCCCCAATAAATGCATGATTCACCGAGAGAGAGAGAGAGAGAGAGAGAGAGAGAGAGAGAGAGAGAAGAAAACAAAAGGAAAGGAAAGGAAGGGAAGGTAGGGAAGGAAAGGAGAGGAAGAAAGGGCGGGAAGGGAAGGGAAGGGAGGAAAAGAAAAGAGAATTCACTTATTGGTATATAGGAAATGGAAATACTTTAACTAATGGAAATATTTTACCGGGGAAAACTTAGCTTCATCCCACCAACCTAAACAGGTATGATGTAGAGATGTGCTTAGTAAAAAATTTTTGATAGCTACAAGTTTCATAACCTTTCATTTCTGTACAAACTAGAACAAAACTCCTTAAGTGATCTATTCATTATAAAAACTCGTCTCTATGAAATTGATCACAATCAAAGGAGTGTTTGTCTATAATCTTTTGGAGTATTTATCACCACTAAAGAATTTTAGCACTAAAATAGATTTCCAACATCTTGTTTTAGGAATGGTATGGCAGCATTATATTAAACAATGAGACTTTAGTTTTTAAAAATGGGGAGCCATTTACTTTGAAAGGACACAGTATGCCATAAAGAAGAAAGTTAATGCTAAACCATCAACCTCTTATCATTTAATGAATATGAGATTTTTCTCAGAGAAAGTAAGATGTTAATTGTTGTAAAGAAAAAATGTCAAAGTTTAACCTTAGTAAATCGTAATTTTTATAATTCTTACAATGTGGTAGTGATAAATAGGAAAGAAGAAAAGAACAAGTTTAACATGCCAACTCTTCTAAATGCTGTAAGTTCTAATTTTCAATGTTTAAGAAGGCCAGTTACCTAATTATTCCAATCCCAAAAGAGTATTTGTAGGAAAGAATTCAATCAAAAACTTTATATAAAGCTGGATGTAGTGGCACACACCTGTAATCTCAGCACTCAGGAAGCTGAGGCAGGAAGATCTTGAGTTCCAGGTCAGCCTAGGCTACACACAGGGAGACCCTGTCTCAAAAAACAAACATGCAATCAAAAACAAAAACCCCAAAATTTAATATAATCTCTAAGCCCAAAATTTAAAACCTGTAGCAGTCACTCGAGACAAAGCTACAGACTAATTTTTCATTTGGTAGAAGTCACTGCAAAACAGCAGACCACTTAACAGGATATACTTCAATTCAAAGTAAGAATCTTATAATCCAAACTCTTGATCAGATCAAACTCTGTAAACTCCTTGTCTGATCAAGGAGTTTTCATCCTACTTTGAACTAAAACTCCTAGAATAAATACCTACACTCATCTACAATTTGAACATATCATGAAAGAATTTTAAAACTCATGGGGCTTTTAAATTTGTTTTTGTGGTGCTTGGGGGTCAAACCCAGAACCTCACACATAATTTTACAAATGTTCTACCACTAGGCTGCACCTTCAGCCCATTTAAATTTTTTTTATTTGGAGACCAGGTCTCACTAAATTACACAGGCTGCCTCTGGCCTTGAACTTGCGATTCTCCTGCCTCTGCCTCCTAAGTCGCTGGGTATTCAGGTATGTGCCACCGCTCCCAATGATGTTGCATGCTCATTATGTTTAAAGCACTGTGCTGGCAGTGCGAATATGGTAGCGAACATGACAAACACGGCCCCCAACCTTACAGAGCTAGTATTAGTGTGTTATAGTCTAAGCTCATGCCAACACATGCTTACAAAGGCCACCCTCACTATTACCAAATTATCAACATACCATTAGAGCAAATCAATCTTTTAAAAAGATCATAACAAAACAATTCCTAATGATACAGAACACAGTACACATTTTCTTCTTCCTATTTCTTTATACCTAACAACAACAACTACTACTACTACTTCTTTGTTGTTGTTGTTGTTGTTGTTGTTGTTAGGTGCCATCGAGTCAGCATCCAACTCATAGCGACCCTCTGTACAACAGGGGAACACTATTGTCAGTGCTTCTCTGCTGTTCATAGGGTTTTCAATGGAAGATTGACTTTTGGGAGGGGGTTGCCAGGTCCTTCTCCCAAGCCTGCAGCTTCTGGTTTTCCCAGGCGGTCTCCCATCCAGGTACTAACCAGGCCCGACCCTGCTTAGCTTCTGAGATCTGACGGGATGGGATGCCACAGGGCTATGGCTACAGGCAACTACTTCTTTATATGGGGAAAGTTTCCTACTTTTACAGTAACTAAAAGATTTCTCAATTTAAAACTAGTCTAAAGGACAAACTGATTTTTTCATTCCAGAAGGAAATGTGATTGTTGAAAGTCATATTATGGGTTCAAATTTGCTCACAGATCCCCTCCTTTGCTTAAAGTAAGGCTGACATTACACTAATGTGGTTTTAGACCCTTCTCACCATATATATGTCAAATTTTATAAACTACATCACTCTCAAATCAGAGGGAAATGCATACTTCCAACACTTACGAGCTGGTATCTCTATTTTAGTTTCTTGTTCATAATAATGAATAATAACACTTAATGCTTCTTAAGTCCTTAACACAGTATGTGGCATGCACTAAGCAGCCATCAGCAGTTGGCAATTCATAATTTATAATGGTTAGGAAGGCATAATTCCTAAATATATATGGCATTTAGCCAAGCTTCTTCTAGATAAAGATGTGTGTGTGTTGAAACTGAGTTGAGTCTGACTTATGATGACCCTATATACAACAGAATGAAACACTCCCTGACACTGTACCAATCTCGCCACTAAGTCAGTGCCTCTCTGCTATTCATAGGGTATTTGATGGTTGCTCACGGGTGGGCTGCCAGGTCCTTCTCCCGTTTTTGTGGTGGTGGGGATCAAACCTAGGGCTTCAGAGTGCACAGAACAAGCACTTTACCAACTAAACCCTAGTCCTAGATAAAGACAGGCAAAATTTATTTGGAAGAAAATACTCTGGTCTAATAAGAAATTTTTTAATAAGATGCGTAAGATTAAACAATATACTATCTCCAACAGTTTTAAGTAAGTAACCCTTATTCTCTAATTATAGTTTTGACCAACCATATAAACTTCAGAGTGATTTTAATACAACTTTTTAAAAAATTCTTGGCAAGGCTGGGTGCAGTGATACATGCCTATAATCGCAGCAACTCAGGAGGTAGAGTCAAAAGGATCCCAAGTTCAAGGGCAGAGGCAGCCTGTGTAACTTAGCAAGACCCTGTCTCAAGATGAAAAAACAAAACAAAACAAAAAAAAACGGGGTGAGGTGCAGCTCACTGTAGAGCATTTACAATGTACATGCAAGGCCCTGGGTTCAGACCCCAGTACTGCAAAAAAACTCTTGGCAAGTTAAAAGTTTTAAGTCATTTATTTTTGTGAAATAGTAGTATCTATAAGAATTCCCCTCCTAAATTAATGGGTTTATCTAATAGTAAAGTAAATAAAATCCAATTTTTTTTCTGCCACAGATGTACCATAAACACTGCTCTCTAAAAGTAATCATCCCATCAGGAATACTATTTCCCATGCCTAAATTTCCCCAAATCTGTAAGTCAGGAAAATCTTTTCAGGGATATAAACCAGTATTTTAATTCTATTAATCTGAAGATGTATGTTGCAAATAAGCATTCTAATGTAACTTCTGAAATTCAGAAATTTTCAGACTATGCTTCAAAACTATAGGAATCAGTGAAGCACTCTCTCCACAAAAGCAAATACAGGCTTCATTTTTTCAGTAAGGTATTCATCTGATTATTATGCCTCTTGCTAAAAATGATAAGAACCCAATTTTTTCTGATTAAATTTGTTTAAATATACTTTTTGTGACAAGAGGCTAAGGCTGATGGCTAAGCCTTTCTTGTCTCAAAGGAAACATATAAATGTCTATTCAAATGTGTAATATATTTAAATATTTTTAATGAACTTTCTCACTGTAATTTATTTTATTTTTTTCCAATTCTAACACAGTAGTTCTCAATCAGAGGCAATTCTGGCCCCCTGGGGAAATTTAACAATGTGTGGAGACATTTTTTGATTATAAGGGGGAGGTTCTATTGGCATCTAATAGGGTAGGGGCTGGGGATTCTGGTAAGCATCCTACAATATACAGTACAGCACTGTACACAAAGAATGATCCCATCCAAAATGTCAATAATGCCAAGATTCAGACTCTGCTCGAGAATCACCCTTAATACTACAAATGAAACAACTCTTACATAGTTTCCACTTAGTTCTGGGGGAAAAAAGCCTGGCAAACAGCTCCATGATAGGCACCAAGGCCATCCATTAGAAACAGAAAGAAATCCCTGTGTGTGTGATCCTGTGATCCTGGGCAACTTATTTATCTCTTGAAGCCTCAGTTTTATTAGCTATAAAAATATTATTAGCTATAAAAATAGGGGTATCAATAGCCCTTTCTGTAACTGTTGTTTGTTGCTGTTGTTGTTAGGTGCCATTGAGTCAGTATCCGACTCATAGGGACCCTCATAGGGTTTTCAATGGCAGACTATTTTGGGATTGCCTTGGGAGTGGGTTGCCACATCTTTCTCCCATTTTTTGTGGTGCTGGGAATCGAACTCGGGACCTCAGAGACTGCAGAGCCGTGCTCTACCAACTGTGCTAAATCCCAGCCCCAACTGTTGTTTAGTGAGATAATAAATATAAGGCACCACTTAAAGAACAAATAACTTCTATAGTTCCTATTTCTCACATCTGATTTTTACATAAATGCTCCTTTCTTAGAATGGTCATTATTGTGTTTGCTTATTAAGGCTAGTATATGAACCACTAAAAGTTCTTCAAAATTCTGTATTTACAAACTATATGATATATAAAAATGTAACAGACATTCTTCATTGAATTGTATTTTTCTATACCATTTCCTCTCTACTCTCCCCACTGACTAATAGAACTAATACAATCCATGATCATTTATCTTAGCAAAAATCTCATTATTTCAAAATCAGAAATCTAAAACTAGCAGAGGTGAAACTTAAGTTAGTATTAAAGCTGTTAAGGATCTGTCTAAAAAAATGCATTTTCAATAATTTTTTGTTTTGTTTTTTTGAGGCAGGGTGTTGCTGTATGTAGCTCAGGCTGCCCTGGAACTCGCTATGTAGACCAGGCTGTCCTAGAACTCAAGTCAGTCCTCCTGCCTTAGCCTGTCAAATACTGGGATTATAGGTCTGTGCCACCACATCCAACTTCAATTTTTTTTCAATAATATTTCAGTTTAGAAAATATTCATCACACAAATTGCAGGCTGCATCCCAATGATGTAATTAAGAACATATACAGAGCTCAGTGTGGTAGCTGACCCCTGTAATTCCAGCACTTAAGAGGCTGAGGCAGGAAGACTGCAAGTTCTAGGTTAGCCTGAGCGGCTATATAGTGAATTTCAGGCTGGCCTAGTCTATGTAGGGAGAGTATCTCAAAAGAACAAAACAAAACAAAACAACAACAACAATGGGGGGAGGGGGGACACCTTCATATAAACTCATTTGCATTATAATAAAAACAATAGAAAAATCATTTAAAATATTTAAAGCAAACTTTAAATCATTTCAGTTACCTCTTGACATAAAATGACTGCCAAATTCTATAAATTTGTCATTTATCAGTGAGTGAAGAAAATGTTCCAGAGTAATTCATAATATTTGTATGAAAGTTAAAAAGTGAAAACTAAAAATGAAGTTTAAAGAAAAAGAGCTAAAAACAAAACTAACCAAAAACAGTGCACCTTGAATGTTCACACCTTGAATGTGATTTCTGGGTTAGTGTTTAAACATACTGTTACAGGTGAAGTGAAAAAACAGGAAATGAATTCTTGGTGTTTCATAAGTCATGGATGACCAATATACAGCCTAGTCTACTTTAAGTAACAGATTAGTGACAAACATTCAAATACTAAATTGTCTTTCTAGGATTATAAGATCTTAAGAAATTTAAGAAATTAAGAAATGTCACATTAAATGTCACTTAGTAATCTGAAGTATTATCTTGACAATTGCTTAAAACTTTTTAGAGGAAAGTGGGTAGTGGTAGGACTGAGAAAGAACAATGAGCAAATCCCTACCTGAACCAACTGGAGATGAGCCAACACTAAGACTCTGTAAACTTCCATTCCTGAGCAATGTAGGAGATTTCTGAAGACTAGAACTTGTAACACTTCCTGCAGCTGATGCAACAGATGATGTTGGTGAAGCAGAAGAAACTGAGAGGTGAGAAATATTCTCTTGATTTTTGTTTCCTTTGGGTCTACCAGGTCCATGCTTACTTTGTTTATTTCCTTTTCTTTTCTTTTCCTTTACAGTTTCTTCTTCTATGCCTGAAGTCTGGGCCCGCTTATATCCTGATGTAGGAAGGCTTGAACTACTCAAATCTCCAGGTGAATTTTCAAAGCTTTTAGGCTGTGAAATAACAGCTGAGGTGGCAGGGTGACCAATTAAGGAACTAAAACTATTTACACCCCCTTCCTGGTTTCCAGACTCTCCTTTATGTATATCTTTGGTTGATGATGACTGTTGGGAGTGAGTATAACTGTCATTACGCAGATCTGAATCTGTAAAGCTCAAGAAATCCTGGGGAGACTGCACTGAACTTCCAGAAGATGATTTCACACTGCCTGGAGTTCCTGAAAAATTGCCTGTAATGGAAAGAAAAAGGAATGGAGATTGGATGCAAAAGTTCCCATGAACAGTAGACGCGGCACAATCATCATAAAGAGGAGTAATAATAAAGTTAATTATAAAACTTGGGATATCATTATATAACAAAGCTTGATTTGAAAAATGTTACTACTGAAATCAAGTTTCTCTCTCTAAAATTCTCTCTTAAAACACCTGTCATTTTATAGGTAGTATTAAATGCTTGAGAGAAGGACCTGGCAGCCCATTCCCCAAAAAATAATCCACCATTGAAAACCCTATAAATAGCAGGGAAGCACTGACACAGTGCTGTGCGTGGCACAGTGCAGGGAATGTTTGGTTCTGTACATAGGGTGACTATGAGGCAGACTCAACTCAATGGCACCTAACAACAACATTAAGTGTTTATTCTTGAATTGCAAACTATTATTTATACAATTACTAACATAAATGTGTTTTATTTAACTAACCTTTGATAACAGCATTCCTCGGTTCACCCCCCAAACACCTGTGAATACTTGAGGAAAGACTGAAGAAGAGCAAAGTCTCCTTTTAACAGACATGCAAGTATACCTGACAAGTCTACAATCTGATTCTCCAGAGAACCTTCTTTTTCAAATACTGAAGATGTGATGATAAATATTCCCAATATACAATAAGAACCAAAACAACTTTCCTAGGTCGTAAGTTCCACCTTTAAGATAGATCAGTGATTGTTGTTATTATTAAGCTGAATATAAACATGGATATGATAAAATAATAATCATATGTGGCTTAATTTATACCTTATATTCTCTCAATCCACTTTCCATGGAGCTACATAAAGAAAAATGATGAGAGAAGCAGCTTTCATGTGCCTTTTTCACAACTGCTTATTTGCTCCTCACTCTAGTGAATATTAGCAACCCACCATGTCAATATGGGATATAAGAATCTCAAGGTTCTTATTTGCCCAGTAGAAAATGAACATTGCCTAAGAAGAAACAAAAGTTTGATCCACCATCCCATTTTTTAAAACCTTCTTCATGCTTTCCAAATGAAGTAGGTAAGTATTTAGACTCATTTGTGACCAAATGCCCATTATGTTTCATAAAAGAAAACTATTGGGCTGGGATTTGGCTCAGTTGGTAGAGCGCTACACTGCAGTCTCTTGAGGTCCTGAGTTCAATTCCCAGCACCGCAAAAATGGGAGAAGGACCTGGCAATCCACTCCCAAGGCAATCCTGAAACAGTCAGCCATTGAAAACCCTTTGAGGGTCGCTATGAGTCGGATACCGACTCGATGGCACCTAACAACAACAACAACAACATATCATATTATAACTAAAGTGTTTGGAAACAAAAACTCAAACTAAAGTATTTTATTGGAATGGAAAGGAAATTTTATGGTAAGTGTTAAATTTTGTTACACAGTATAAATCTAACATAAATCCATCTAAGTATTTACAAATACTTTTTTCCTCACACACACACAAAATTTCAAGTGAAGTCTCTGTCTCAATTTTTCAATTTCAACCTCTTCTGAAAAAGCTTGTTTAAAAGAATATTAATAATTATAAAACTTAATTCTTTCAAGAGTACATCTGTTGTGTTAATTTATAAAATTATTTGCGCTTGTGTAGGCATTTTCAGGTTATGTCTATGTAGAAAAACATACAAATTACAAAGCCATTTATGTTACATCAATAATTTAAGCATAACTGCAATTTGCCATGTAATTAGCAATTATAAAGAAGCTCTTGCCAGGCACAGTGGTGCACATGCCTGTAACCTCTGTGACTTGGGAGGCACAGGCAGGAGGATCACAGGTTCAGGACATAATTTAGTGAGACTCTGTCTCAAGATAAAAAATTAAAAATGGGGTAAGGTTGCAGCCTAGTGGTAGAGCACTTGCAAAGTAAATACAAGGCCCTGTGTTCAATCCTCAAGTACCACAAAAAAAAAGTTCTTATTATCCATTCTGATTTGTCACTGTTTTTCTTCTATGCTTTTTTCATTTGTATATCCAGTATTCAAAGTTCACTGTGGTACATCAAATACTTTAATATATTTAGTATATGCAATACTTTAAATGTATGTTTTCTAAAACCCACACATTACTTGCTATGAAGAAAAACCACAACTGATTATCTTAAATATTTTAAATTTCAATGTCTAAAACATTTATAGCTATCTCAGATAATGAACATATGTTTTCTAGCATGTCTTAACAGAGGCTGAAAAGATTCTTCAACATTGTAAAGTTCCAAAAAGGACAGGTTTATTTTCCAAATAAATTAGTACTTCACAGTTGAAAAACTTACAATGTTAACCATGGAGAATAAGATCTTAGTGATAGAAATATTGACTGAATTCTGCAAATATCACATTCAAAATGTGAACTAAGTTACATTAAAGGTTAATTGATGTTTCACTATTTTCCAAAGTGGTATAAAAATGATGTAAATTTTAGTAAAATAGGACATATGGTATTTTATTTTGTACTTGTCTAATTTTATGTTAGAGAATACACACACACACACACACACACACACACACACACACACACACCCCGATTTGAGAATCTTCAGGCTCAGAATTACCACTTGTATAAAATACATGAATATACCTCTTAATAAGAGTTAAAAGACAAAGCAATCTACATCTCAACATATTAATGTAGATTTTGGATATATACTTATTATTACCAGACACTTCAATAGGGGCAAAGAAACAGACATTTATTCCTACAGAAACAAAGAGTAAAAGAAAACATGTGGCCGGGAGTGGTGGCACATGCTTGTAATCCCAGAGACTCGGGAGGCTGAAGTAGGAGGATCACAAGTTCGAGACCAGAGGCAGTCTGCATAATTTAGCGAGACCCTGTCTGAAAAAGTAAAAAAATGGATTGAGGGTGCAGCTCAGTGGTCCAGCACTTGGAAAGCTTGCAAGCACAAGGCCCTGGGTTCAATCCCCAGTACAGAAGAAAAAAAAAAGAAAGAAAGAAAGAAAAAGAAAAAAGAAAAAGAAGATATGCATCCTATATTTTACTAGAGTATTTTCCTCCAACAGTTTTAACATTTCTATTTTCAAAATATTTATGTTCATATTAAAAATTATACACAGAAATCACATTGTTGTTGTTAGGTGCCATGGAGTCAGTATCTGACTCATAGCGACCCTACATACAACAGGAGAAACACTATTGTCAGTGCTTCTCTGCTGTTCATAGAGTTTTCAATGGCAGATTGACTTTTGGGAGTGGGTTGCCAGGTCCGTCTCCCAAAGCCTACAGTATCTGGTGTTCCCAGGCGGTCTCCCATCCAAGTACTAACCAGGCCCGACCATGCTTAGTTTCCGAGATCTGACAGAATTGGACGGCACACAGCTACGGCTGCAGGTAGTAATCACATAGGGTTATGTATTCTAAAATTTAGCTAAGTTACTGTTTTCCATATAACAGGTTGGCCATAGAATATATAGACTGTTCCATTAATTTTGAATTTCAGTTAAACAACAAAACAGTATCTGGGATATGCTTACACTAAAATACTCACTGTTTACCTAAAATTTAAATTTAACTGGGCTCCCTATAAATATAGCAGCTTGACCACAAAAGATAGGAAGGTTGAGTAAAATTCTACTTTAAACTTCAAGCTTTACAACAAATGTATTATTCATCTAACAATTATTATTTATTGAGATTCAGATCTCCTTTAAAAAACTGACAAGTTCTTGTTTATCTACTAAAAATGTAAACCTTAACTGTTTTAGTATTTAATTAGAAAAGGCAAATAAAAACATTTTATAGAAAATAACTTCTACAGAACAGAAAGAAAAACTCCATCTTTTGTTTTTCTTCCCCAATCAACTTTTATTCCACAACTATTTAAACACTAAAATTTTAAGTTTAACTTTGAAAGCACAAATCATAACATAGAGAAACAGTTCCAGAAAGATTTTAACAGAAAATATTAGTATTTGAAGTAATCTTACCACATCAGTAGGTAAATCTTACTACATAAATAGGTAAAAATTTAGAACAATCATTAGTCATAAGTACAAAATAAATTCTTTTACAAAGCTTAACGACTATTGACAATCACCGGAGAAAGTACTTTAACTAAAACATCATAATTAATACCTTGTGGAAAGGGGCTAGATGCTGACACAGTTGTTCCTGGATTTCTTCCACCACCAGGCTTCCTTCCTCTTTGACCTGAGCTGTGAGCTGAAGATTTCTTCCCTTTGCCCTCTGAGCCTCTAGATTCTGAAATATCTTTTCCACTAGAGGTGTGTGCAGAGACTTCCTGAAAATTTGCGTTTGTAAATCTTGCTGTAGTATCTTCCAAGCGCTTCAGTGATCCAGATATAGAGTTGTTGCTAGTGCTTGTGTAAGTCTAACATTGTGATTCAAAAGAAGAAATGAAAGGAAAAAAGAACTGATTACATGTGGCTACAGAAAGTAGATGGATGGCACATTAAGAGGGACTGAGCTTTGTAGGATAAAAATAGTCAATCTACCTAAGAAAATCATACAAAAATAATTATTTTGAATTCTATTATAACTTTTTTTCTTTTAACCATCAGAGGGAGCAAACCCAGGGCCTTGCAGCACTGAGTTACATCCCCAGGCCTACTACTACTTTTTTAAAAAGTACAGATAATTTATAGAATGTTTGAAGGTCAGATTGTAGCAATTAATAATTGTACACAATAGTCATACTTATTAAGTAACACAGCAACACCAAGGGCACTCAATTCTCAAGTAACACCATTTTCAACAAGCACAAACTATTTCCTAGGCAAGAAATTATGATAAGCTTTAATGTTCAAAACAGGAGGGCAACAACTAGGAGTAAGGTGCTATAAACAATCCATTAGAAGTGAAGACTACATCCATTAAGATTATAAAGCTCTCTTGTAGGACAGAGCAAGAATTTTTAAAGAATTCAGGTGAAGGCACCTATTCAGAAAAAGATCAAAGCATTTGAAACAGAAATCATTTCTCCCAGATTGAGAATAAAATTATGTATTTCAGTCAAGATTTTTAATACTATCCCTTAAACTGATTCTCAATCACCTTGTTTGATCTGGATGTGACTGGGGAAAAAGAAAGATAAAAACTTGTTTAAACAACCAGTTTCCAGTTTTAGTAGTCAATTTAAATATAAGGTATGCTAAAATAATATCAAATTAAGTGATTATGAAAGTATATTACATAAGATATTTTACTCAACATGCTTCAAAATGAAAGGTTTCTAAGTTCCCACAGGGGCAAAGATTTTTAGTGTCATCATTCAATTCACTGAAGTGTCTGAGGGACCTAGTACACTTACGTTTACTGAGTGCCTTGAACACAAATGGCACTAAGTTTTTGTTGAATAAACATTTTTGTAATATATCTATAAGAAATATCTGATGTAAAAATGAAAAAAATCTGAAAATACACAAATACAAGTTTCCCACATATAAGCCACAGCTTAATATGAACAAGCAGATAAATTTGAAAAATGAGAAGGTTAACAATAAAATCAAGCTTCTTTTTCTTTTTCTTCTTTTTTATTCTTTTCTAGTGTTGGAGATCAAACTCAGAGCTTGAGCATGCTAGCCAAACACTCTACCACTGAGCTACATCCCCATCCCCCTAAAATCAAGTTGCAAAATGTTTGGCAATTTTTGTAAAATCAATGCTCAAAAGCATAAAAAAGAGGAATGTTCTGAAAACTGAATCTTCTTTACTGCTAATTTTCTGCCACTTGTCCCCTATTGCTACCCCATTATCTCTTTGCCAATAACAGATTTCATCATCAGAAACAATATCATCTCATAAAACCAAATAGTCACTGTTCTAACAAACTACAATCCACAAACAAGAAAAAAGCCTTCAATGTTTACAAGGAAAAAAACCCATTCAACAAACCAATCACATTAAGCTAATGAAACTTCATGGCTTACTTTAGAAATATGAACCTTTTCCATGCTGGGCAGGTCAATTTGGAAACTACCCCACCTCATTTTTTCAAAAAATTTTTTCCAATTACTTCAGTTGATCCTGAGGTTCTCCATTCCTCTCACATCTGATGCTTGTATGACCTAGTAAAGTTTAAAAGTCATCTAAGAAAACACAGTAGTGTTCTTCACTCATGTTCTTTTTTCAAGGATCAAATAAAGGATGAAGAGAAAACTGAGTGGCATACTATGAATGGAAATATACTATTCATTTCCACAGAACAATCTAAATTATGGTTGGTCAGTTTTTCCATTTATTTAACAGAATGTCCTTGCTTACACCCTGAAGTATAAATCTGTCCATAAAACCAGTAAAAACATAACATCTGGAATAAAGGTATTACAAAGAAAACAATGAATGAAACAAAATTTGAGGCCAAAAATCACATTGGGGAAAAACATAACTATTTTACTTTTAAAACTTGCCCACAACTTCTAAGTTTCCAAAAATATCAGTACTTTGTTGTTGTTGTGAGGTGCCATCGAGTCGGTATCCGACTCATAGCGACCCTCTGTGCAACAGGGGAAACACTATTGTCAGTGCTTCTCTGCTGTTCATAGGGTTTTCAATGGCAGATTGATTTTGGGGAGGGGGTTGCCAGGTCCTTCTCCCAAGCCTACAGCTTCTGGTGTTCCCAGGCAGTCTCCCATCCAGGTACTAACCAGGCCCGACCCTGCTTAGCTTCCGAGATCTGATGGGATCGGATGCCACAGGGCTACGGCTGCACGCATCAGTAATTTAATATAGAAAGTTAGCTGAAGATGTTAACAGTTTTAAAAATCTATGCATGGGGAAAGTTAACGTGAGCAATATACAATGAAATGCATGTATGGAAATGTCATAATGAGACTCATTAAGTTGTACATTAAAAATTATTAATAAAAAAAGTTTTAAAAACAAAAAAATCTATACATGAGTGATGCCTCCCTGCAAAGTTATGTAGGTTTTATTCAAAGAGGGACCTTGACCTAAACTCCATGTTTGCAAGTTAATTTAAAAATATTTGTTGAATTATGTGCTGTGAGACAACGTGGTACTAGGAGATTCCTTTATAAACATTCAGTCAATTCAAAATCAGGGAAGGGAAAGAGGTAAAAAAGGAAGGCAGAGGGAGGTGGAAGAGGGCTAAATGACACATAAGCCTGAAACTAAATTCACAAAGCTGCTGTTTGCTCAGTCAGTTTCTCATCCTAAATGCTTGTCATAGTATGAGCTCACTGCTAAGGACATTCTTAATACATGAAACTACTTACTTTTCATGTAACTTGGATCACAAAATACAAACTACGTCATTTGCTACTTGCCATAGTTTGATCTGGAGTGTCCCCCCCAATGCCCCATGTGCTAAATAAAGTGTTGGTTGGGAGGTAATGGAACCTTTAGGAGATGGCACCTAGGAGGTGGGACCCAACAAATTGGGTCATTTGGAGCATTCCTTTGAAGGGGATACTGGGACCCCCACCCCTTTTCCCCTCTCTTTGCTTCCTGGCACCCATGAGGTGAACAGACCTCCACTGCCATGCACTTCCACCATAATATACTATGCTACCACAAGTCCAAAGCAATGGAGCCAAGTGACTATAGCCTGAAAACCTTGAAACCATGAGCCAAAATAAACTTTCTCCCTTATATGTGCTATCTCAGCTATTTTGAAACAGTGATGAAAAGCTAACACAGTATTCAACTGAAGAAAATATGGCCTTTTTGTTCTTTTCCACTAAAATAAAAGTGGATATTGGGTTATATTGAGAGTCTCTAAATTAGTGCATAATATGTTAGCCTGTACTGTGATTTACATGCAACTCAAAGAATAATTTAGAATTTTCATGTCCAACTACAATTATTAGTCCTCTGATAAAATGGGACACCAAATATACCTACACAATAACTGGGAACAAAGAATACGTCTTACTTCAAACAAAAATTTTAAATCACATTTAGAATAAATGGTTCTGTAATAGATAATCAAAAAAATAGCAGTGATGATTTAAAAGGTATGGTTGTCTCAGATTATTCTACAAGGTTCTATCATCTATGCTAGTGAGAAGGAGGCAGAAGGAACAGCCAAGTGCTGTTAAAAAATTTAACCAGCACAGTATGTTGGTTTAAAAATTTTAAATAAAATTATACACTGTTCACATGTCTAATAATAGCAACAAACTGTTTTCACTACGCCAAACCTGAGAACCCTGCACAGAAACTATCCAACATGACTCACAAAAGAATGAAGACATTTTAAACAAACAAACAAAAAAGATCAGTAAAGTGTGGAACAGCTTTAAACACCCTAACTTAGATGTTACTGAAATGTCCAAAGGGAAATGGGAGGGAAAAGAACTGAAGAAATAATAGGAAGAAAAATTACAAAATTGATGAAAACAACAAGCTCCCAGATCTAAGACATTCAGCTAACTCCAAGCACAGGACACATCAAGCAATCTACCTAAACACAATTCATTATCAAACAGCTTATCAGCATAAACTAATAATAAAAGACAAAATTTCTTAGAATTATTTTTTTTTAAAAAAGAATATATTTTGTACTTAAAAAATGAAGATAAAAGCAAATTTCTCCCTGGAAATAATACAATCAAGAAAATAGAGTAGTAGAAAAAGGAGTAAATAAATGGTCAACCTAGAATTCCATGTTGTTATTAAGAGCTAGCTAAAATATCTTTCAAAAATAAATCCAAAACAAGGACTTTTTTTCAGATATAAAAAGATGAGAGAACTAATCACCAGCAGACCAATACTACCATAAATGCTAAAAAGATGTTTTTGGGGGTATAAGGAAAACAACAAATGAAATGTGGATCAAAAAAAAAAAGAAGAATAGAGAACACTAAAAAGGACAATTACTACTGGTAGAGTGTAAATACACTAAAATGAACTTTTCATTATTTAAGCCTCTTTAAAGGTTAACTGATGATTCAGAGCAAAATAAGACTAATGAATTGTGAAGTTCATAAGGCATTTTTTAAAAATTTTAAAGTAAAAAAAAAAAAAAGCACAAAAGCCAGAGGGTAGGAATATAAGTATAGTGCTGTAAAGTTCTTATACTCAGCTGGCACAATGGCTCATGCCTATAATACCAGCAACTTGGGAGGCAGAGGCAGAAGGATTGTGAGTTCAAGGCTAGAGGCAGCCTATGTAATTTAGCAAGATCTTATCTCAAGATATCTTAAGAGTGAAAATGGGCTGGGGATACAGATCAGTGGAAGGGCACTTGCAAAGCATGTGTGAGGTGGTGAGTTCAAACCCCATGAACTTGAGGGAAAAAAAGTTCTTACACTCTATGTGAAGTGGTATAGTAACATTTTAAGGCAGATCCTGGTAACATAAAAATGTTATACTGTAAATTCTAAAGTAACCAATACAATAGTAAAACAGTAAATTACTGCTAAATCAGGCAAAATGGAAGAATAAAATATATTTCTAAAGGAAAGCATGGCTGGAGGGCTGGAGAAAATCTAAGGAAAAGAGGCAGGAGAAGGCTCTAGCACTTTGCTGGAGAAGGATTCGTTGCTTGGAAGCTCTCCAAGCCTGAACGTCCCGGTTTGTTATATCTGACCTTGGGAATAGACCCTGCATACATGCAGACATGACACAGCTCTGCCAACATGCAGTGGGCAGAACATAGCTAACATAAATAATAAATAACCCTTCTCTGTCTCACAAGAAAATAGACTTTAACATCCTTATGCCCTGACTCATAAGAATGATTAATGTTATAGTAAGAGCCTAATAAAAAGAACTGGAGACACTCCTTCAGGGGACAGAAGGCACTTGGCCCCTCACTTCAGTCTCTCGCACACTATCTCTTGGTGTGGAGTAATCCTTTTTTTATCTACTGACCTCATCGCTGCTTGACAGTCATGACATGTATTCAATCCAAAACAGGACAAAAAGACACAATCCAAGGAAGAGAAATGATAAGCAAAAGGGAGTAGCAAATATTAAACTACAACCATATAGCTAAGACATAAATTCTCAAAACACTCTGATTAAAAGATTGAAAAATAAATGAGTAAATTTGAGACCAGAATATACACCACTTTAAAAATTTTTTTACATATTAAGATGCAAAGAGATTCTAAGTATAAGAAAAGATATCATGTATCAGGCTAAATTAATTAAAAGAAAGCTGAATTTACTATATTAATATCACAGTATATTTCAGAACAAAGAATACTAACAAAACAAAGTGGTTTATTCATCAAGAAATAAAAATCATAAATGTTTCTGTACCTAATAAGAGACCTTTAAAATAAGAAACAAAAATTGATAGAATGGGGGGCTCATACCTACCCCTCACAATAATTGACTGAACAAATGGCCAAAAATGAGTAAAGATAAGAAAAACTTAATATAATCAATTTGACCTGACATTTATAGAAAAAACCCACATACACAAATATACATTCTTTTGAAAAGCACATAGAACATTTAACAAGATAATCCATGTTCTGTATTGTAAAAGCATTAATAAATTTAAGGAGAATGATAAAGATATTAAATTAGAAATTAATAACAAGATATATGGAAAACCCTCAAATATTTCAAAACTAAGTAACACATTTCTAAGTAACCCATGGGTTAAAGAAGAAATCGAAAGAAAAACCAGAAGGTATTTTTTAAACTAAATAAAAATGCAAACATAATATCAAAATTCAAGCAATACTGAGACAAGTTTACACCCTATTATAATCCTGTATTATTAGGATTCCCAGTTTTTAGCTCAGTATATAAGGAACCTAAAAGCTCTTCACTTTGTTCTAAAACAAGTTAAAAATAGATACAAACTAAAATCAAATCACCAACTCTTCTTTTATCTACCAGAGAAATTAGGTCACAGGACAACCTGCTACCTCCAAAACTGGAGAAGGAAACAAGGATACAGAGAAACACAAGCTACCTGAGCAGAAATACATGAACAAAATCCTCCACAAGAACCAGCACCGGTAAGGAAACCTAAGCTGCAACTGATGAATTCCTAGAAGTTCAGTGTGGAACAGCCTGAGGAGGAAAACCTCCAGGAGGATGGTTGGGGGGTAAAGGGTAGAGGTTGCTCACACTTGAGAATTTCACCTCTGCAAGTTCTAACCAGTTCTCACAGTCTATTTCAGAGAAAGATCCTCCAATGCTTCAGGGAAAAGAATCATTCTGAGACAGCGAGAGCATTCTGTTCTTAACAAGGCCTGCCCTTGGGAGAAACTAGTTAATAGAACCTAACATGCTGGGGTTTTACCAGTGCCTAACTGATCAGGGACATGTAGAAGTACAACTCTGGCATCCAATCCCGTCAAATCTCAGAAGCTAAGCAGGGTTGGGCCTGGTTAGTCCTAGCATGGGAGACCACCTGGGAACACCAGGTGCTATAGGCTCAGGAGAAGGACCTGGCAACCCACTCCCAAAAAAACAATCAGCCACTGAAAACCCTATTAATAGCAGAGAAGCACTAACAATAGTGTTTCATCTGTTGTACATAGAGTCGCTATGAGTTGGACACTGACTTAACTGCACCTAACAACAACTGAACAGGAGAAGGGAAATATACAATATAAGTACTCTCCAACCATCCTGTCCCCACTATGGGGGAAAGGGCAATTAAAACTGAGAAGCACTGTGAAGCACTATGAAGCTCAGAGTACAGGGGCACGGGCTCACCTAAAGACTAATATCTAACTATAGGAAGAAATATAGAAAACTTTCCCTTTACTCATACCTCAACACTATACCAATAAAAGCCTATTTACTACATTTTCTTTTTCCAGGACACAATATCCATCTTTCATCAAAAATGTATAAGGAATATTAAAAAAGAAGAAAATACAGTTTGAAGAAACTGAAAAGGTATCAGAATCAGAGTCAGATATAGCATGAGTAATAAGATTATCAGACCAAGAATTTTTTTAAAACTATACTTAATATGACAAGGGCTTCAATGCAAAAAGAGAACAACATGCAGGAATAGATGTATTAAAGGGAAATAAACCAAAAAGAAATTCTAGAGATCAAAAACACTGAAACAGAAATGAACAATGCCTTTGATGAGATCAATAGTAGACTGGACACAGCTGAGGAAAAAAATCTCTTAAGCTGGAGGATATGACAAGAGGAACTTCCAAAAGTGAACATAAGACTGGGGAAGGAAAAAAGGAACAGAACGTTCATAGACACTGAGCCAGGCGCCGTGGCGCATGCCCGTAATCCCAGCGGCTCGGGAGGCAGAGGCAGGAGTATTGCAAGTTCAAGACCAGAGGCAGTCTGTGTAACTTAATGAGACCCTGTCTCAAAAAGTAAAAAAATGGGTTCGGGGTGCAGCTCAGTAGTCCAGTACTTGCAAAGCATGCAAGCATAAGTCGCTGGGTGCAACCTCCAGTACCGCCAAAAAAAAAAAAAGAAGAAAGAAAGAAAAAATAAAAGAAAAAAGAATATTCATAGACACTGGGACAACTATAAAAAATTTAACATAGCTATAATAGGTATGGCTGGAATTTAGCTCAGTTGGTAGAGCGCTGTGCTGCAGTCTCTGAGATCCCAAGTTCAATTCCCAGCACCGCAAAAATGGGAGAAGGACCTGGCAATCCACCCCCAAGGCAATCCCAAAACAGTCAGCCATTGAAAACCCTATGAGGGTCACTATGAGTCAGATACCAACTCCACAGCACCTAACAACAACAACAACATAATAGGTATACCACACACAAGCAATATTTGAAGCAATAATGACTAAGAATCTCCCCAAATTAATGATAAAAACCCAAAAAAGAGATCAAGGCCTATATTTCCTATTTTTAATTGATTTAATAAGTGACAGTTGGTTCTAAATAATAATGTAAACAATGTACATTACAAGGCACATGCATACAAACAATGTATGTGAGAAATGGATGATAGCTATCATACAGAGGACTAAAGGAAAGACACCAGGAACATTTGTTGTTGGGAAGTACTTATACTACCCTAAACAAGTTTAGTGTTATTCAACAGTGGATTTGGATATGTTGTACTGCAAACTCTACGACAATTACTCTAAAGAGTAAAAGAAGAGCCAAGCATGGTGGCACAAAACTATAATCCCAATACTCAGGAGGCTGATGCAGAAGGATCACAAGTTTGAGGCCACCCTGGGCTAAATAGCGAGATTCTCAAAAAGTAAACAAACAAATAAAATTTTAAAAATAAAAAAGGTTAACTGATGTTCTCAAAAAAAAAAAAACAAAACACAGGAGGAGGAGGAGGAGGAGAAGAAGAGGAGGAGGAGGAGGAGGAGGAGGAGAAGAAGAGGAGGAGAAGGAGG